>WNGS01009419.1:0-13898 GCA_020271785.1 Procambarus virginalis
CAGCGATACATAATTTTACGCCGCTTTTCTCATCTAAAGGCATTATTCACTTATTAATTAAATATCAGATGTTTGAATAGATATATTCACAATTCTGAATGATTTTAAGTTATTCTAGTAAATTAAGCTATATTCGTCGAAGAAGAGAGAATATTAAAGAAGACTAGAGAGTATTTATGAAGATAAAATATATAAAGAAAAGTAGAAATGAATTAGTAAAATGTGAATCCAAAGGCACAGACAGTTTAGTTCACTTATTATGCTCCCCATACCCATCCTGTGAGAGGTTGTGCACCCCATACCCATCCTGTGAGCGGTTATGCATCCCATACCCATCCTGTGAGCGGTTGTGCACCTCATACCCATCCAGTGAGCGGTTGTGCACCCCATACCCATCCTGTGAGCGGTTATCCACCCCATACCCGTCCTGTGAGCGGTTGTGCACCCCATACCCATCCTGTGAGCGGTTGTGCACCCCATACCCATCCTGTGAGCGGTTGTGGGAGAGGATACAGAGGCACCTAATAGGTTCAGGGTCCGAACCCCAAAATATATTTAGCTAAGCAAGTTACAGTCTTGAATCGCTATAGTTGCAAGGTATAAAGTATATATGAACTATATCAACAATAAGTTCGAGAACGACCGTAACTACAGTCTCTAGGCTAAGTAGCTTAGCTGTAATGTTGTTTCATAATTGACATATTAGGTACACACCACCATCTCCCATCCAATGGCAGCTGTCGAAACATTAGTGGCTCACATTTACTTCCTACAGACAGACAGAAACTATTAAGTGAGTTTGAGAATAAAGACTGAAATTCTCGTTGAAGGGCAGATATCATAAAATAATATCATTCTAGTAGGTGACTGGGCGGAAAGGTAATAAATAAATGAAAGAGAAATATCATTCATGTGATAAAAGTATTTATCGCATGAATTTTATATAGCCGTTATAACGCTGTCGTATATAGCATGCGACAAAGAATAAGCTCCTCTTATGAGAAAAGGATATCTCTATATCTATATATCTCTACCTCTATATGAGAAAAGGATAAAATCAAGGATAAGATGTAGTTACTGAACAGTGAACAGCCACTTGGACCATCGGGAGTCGATTGCTGATCCTGCAACAAAGGTTTTTTGTGGGAAAAAGTCTTCCATTCATTTTTTGTGGGAAAAGAGAGTTCCACTTGTGGTTTGTGGATGAATAGAGAGTCTTTGTCGACGTGAACAAGCACCATGGAGAGGGGAGTCAATCTGCTTATCTTCGGAGAGGATATTGTAATTTAAATCACTACTTAACAAAATGAGTACGAGGTTGGGTATTAGTGGTATATTAAGTGAATAGCGTTACATGAAGATAAATGTATTTAATAATTTATGTATTCGTCTATAAATACATACAAGTTATTGGAGAGGCTGCAGTTGGATAAAGTTATGAGAGAGCTCAATTGTGGATAAAAAGGTCAATTATGGTCTGAAAGAATTCATGTTTGGATAATGCCTCAGAGAGGTTAATGTTGAATGAAAGTACGGAAAAGGTCAAGGATAGACAGATGAACGATGACACCTTTGGATTAAAGTATCAGACTGATCATGGTTGGATAAAGCTATAAAAAATCAAGGTTGGATAAGGTATGATGGAGATCAATATCAATACAGTGATCAATAGACCACTAAATCAGTCTCCGTGGTGTAGTGGTAAGACACTGGCCTGGCGTTCCGCGAGCGCTTTGTCATGGGTTCGTATCCTGGCCGGGGAGGATTTACTGGGCGCAAATCCTTAACTGTAGCCTCTGTTTAACTCAACAGTAAAATGTGTACTTGGTTGTAACAACGATTCTTCGCGGCGGGGATCGTATTCCAGGGACCTGCCCGAAACGCTACGCGTACTAGTGGCTGTACAAGAATGTAACAACTCTTGTATATATCTAAAAAAAATTGGATAAGATATGATGGATATCAATATTGGATAAAAATATGAGTGAGGTCAATGATGGATAAAGGATAAGAGAGATCAAGATTGTATAAAAGAAAGGTAGAGGTCAAGGTAGGATTATTTAATTACGGAACGGCTCACAAATGGAGTGTAATAAACTTGACGCATTAAAACAGCCCGTCACCTAGCGGAGAAAAAATATATATGTGGGACAGATGCAATTTTTATTGCAGTGTATACATAGAAATATTGCTGAAAGCGAAGGAAAGTAAGTCATTTCTTGACAGTGGAGAGAGAGAGAGAGAAGGAAGCAAGGAGATAGCTTTAAGGAACTATGATCATATAACAGAATGGATATGAGAAAAGGATAAAATCAAGGATAAGATGTAGTTACTGAACAGTGAACAGCCACTTGGACTATCGGGAGTCGATTGCTGATCCTGTAACAAGTGAAACTGTCAAAAAATCGTCGAATCCAAGTAGATTTGACGGTTTTTCGACAGTTTCAGATTCAGGAACGCAATGATCCTAATAGCGAAGGTTTTCTGTATTCACTTTTATTGAAGGTTTTTCTGTTTCATTTCATCAAGTTGTCAGGTTTGTACATATGGAAGCACGGAAAACCTGTGACTATGGGAGATTTGTGAGTTGTAAAATTGCGATTTATACCCGTCTTGAATTTATATATCTTACTACATATTTCTCAAATTCACATATTACTATCCAGATAGATTTTTCACCTTTATATAGGTCTTATGAAATAAGTACTTTAATTCTTAACTATAAAGTAAATTGGACATAAAGTAACAATTTGTATCGCTGGTAATGACAGCGAAAGTGAAAGTAAGTCAAATGCGGTTTGTGGTTCCCGTAGACTTTTCACTTAAAATCTCATCACCTAGTTAGCTAATTTGACACACTACTCCACTTCATATAGTCTAGGGTAGCTGCACTAACGCAGATGTACCTCATGTATTAATAAAAAAAATCATTTTATAATACTTTCCTCTCAGTGCATTCGGGGAAGCGAGGTCTTGTGTCATTGGTACTTTATTCACTCTCGCGTTCTTGCGAGCATCTTCATAATGCGTCTAATGTTTGCTGGTGTACACTACTGCATGACTGATCATGCTGCGAGATAGGGATTTTTAGTGCACTTAGCTGGCTCTGGTCTCTAACTAAATAACTTTTCTCGTAGTCCACAGGAGCTGCATAACTTTTTTTTTAAAGTTGTTAAAGAGGGCAGCAGTTTTTAAAGACAAAATAATTCTAAATTTCAAGTTATTCTTTCATCTTGTACGGATTAGAGGCATCTAAATTAGAATATGTCGATTTTTAGGTTTTTTTTTTTTTGGTGATTGTCCATGTCGTTGTTTCCATGATGTAATAGAACCTTGTTAGTAATTCTTGAGGAGCGAAATTCGTAATGTTACTTGTGGAGAAGAACTTTTTTAGGCACCTTGCTTCTTTTCTCCTTAAATCACACACACAAATTAAATTAGTGTTAAACAAACTAGTGCTACACAGTGCTTTTATCCACCCTACCCTTTGAAAATCTTGAATGTGGTGATCATGTCCCCCCTAACTCTTCTGTCTTCCAGCGACGTGAGGTTTAATTCCCGTAGTCTCTCCTCGTAACTCATACCTTTCAGCTTGGGTACTAGTCTGGTGGCAAACCTTTGAACCTTTTCCAGTTTAGTCTTATCCTTGACTAGATATGGACTCCATGCTGGGGCTGCATACTCCAGGATTGGTCTGACATATGTGGTATACAAAATTCTGAATGATTCCTTACACAAGTTTCTAAATGCCGTTCTTATGTTAGCCAACCTGGCATATGCCGCTGATGTTAACCTCTTGATATGAGCTTCAGGAGACAGGTTTGGCGTGATATCAACCCCCAGGTCTTTCTCTCTCTCTGACTCTTGAAGTATTTCATCTCCCAGATGATACCTTGTATCTGGTCTCCTGCTTCCTACCCCTATCTTCATTACATTACATTTGCTTGGGTTACAGTGTGTGTGTGTGTGTGTGTGTGTGTGTGTGTGTGGTGTGTGTGTGTGTGTGTGTGTGTGTGTGTGTGTGTTTTCTCTGGTAAATTCTAAAAATACACCTTTTCAATGAATATCCAGCACTAAATCTCGACATTCTAAACACAATCAGCATCTTCCTAATGACTAAATGTCTCGAAACAAAACATTCGTATTTCGCCAGTTTTTGTAACCCGTTTGAATATATTCTACTAACCAATAGCTTGCACAATTGCATCCTAAAATAATATATATACACTACAGGATGTAGTGTATATAATATATATACAAAATAGGATACCCTATAGCTCTCATTACGTATATTCAACTACACGCAAAAGAGAGCGAGGAAACAGAGAAAGAAGAGATAAAATAAAACTGAAATAAGGAAAGAAGTGAAAGAAAAAATAGTGAATAACACTACCAGACACATGGAAAGAAAAACACCAAAAAAAAAAAGCTCCCAACTTGATTATGATTCAAGACAGACCCCAAAACGTCGTCTAATTTCATTATATAAATGCGAGTCGGGTTATTGTGACTTATTCTCTGCATAAAAGGATTTATATAGTAAAAATCTAAAGTAAAGCGGAAAACAGAAATACAAAAAGCAGCAAGAACTGGTGACACAGATTGCCTACGAGATGAATGCTATGAGATTAGTGGTAATCCAGGAAATTGTGTGTTACTCCAAGCCCTTTCTAAAGCAACTGTAAACAGGCTTGGGCAGCCAGAATATCTGGCTTAGGGGAGGACACTGTTGTATCTGGCTCGGGGGAGGTCAGGTTAGGTCTGGCTCGGGGAGGTCAGGTTAGGTCTGGCTCGAGGGAGGTCAGGTTAGGTCTGGTTCGAGGGAGGACAGTGTTGTAACTGGCTCGGGGGAGGACAGTGTTGTATCTGGCTCGGAAAAGGTCAGTGTTGTATCTGGCTCGGAGGAGGTCAGTGTTGTATCTGGCTCGAGGGAGGTCAGGTTAGGTCTGGTTCGAGGGAGGTCAGTGTTGTATCTGGCACAGGGGAGGTCAGTGTTATATCTGGCTCGGAGGAGGTCAGTATTATATCTGGCTCGAGGAAGGACAGTGTTATATCTGGCTCGGAGGAGGTCAGTGTTGTATCTGGCTCGAGGGAGGTCAGTGTTTTATCTGGCTCAGGGGAAGTCAGTCTTATATCTGGCTTAGGTGTAGGGAATCTTTACTGATCACAAAAATAATCAATTTTCACTGACTTGTGAATTCCAAAACTGTGAATTCCCTCCATATATCATTTATATGTACTTGAAAATCAATTATTTAGAACAAGTTGACAAAGAATAATCCCGTTACCTAGCAGTAAAATAGGTACCTGGGAGTTAGTCAGCTGTCACGGGATGCTTCCTGGGGGTGGAGGCCTGGTCGAGGACCGGGCCGAGGGGACACTAAAGCCCCGAAATCATCTCAAGATAACCTCAAGATAACCGTTCATACGGGTCTGATGGCTGAGTAGACAGCGCTCGGGATTTGTAATCTTGAGGTTCCGGGTTCAATTCCGGGTGAGGCAGAAACAAATGGGCAGAGTTTCTTTCACCCTGATGCACCTATTCACCTAGCAATAAATAGGTACCTGGGAGTTAGACAGCTGCTACGGGCTGCTTCATGGAGATGTGTAACAAAAAGGAGACCTGGTCGAAGACCGGGCCGCGGGGACGCTAAGCCCCGAAATCATCTCAAGATAACCTGAAAATAACCTCAAGATAACCTCAAGATAACCTCAAGATAACCTCAAGATAATAATTATGTCTTCAGTATTCTTTATAAGAATTTTGGTAAAGCATAAACATTCATTAAAGAATTTAAGAAAACTAAAATGTTTCTTGTCATTACTTGTATCATCGGAGATTCGAACGCGGGCCACACAAGTACGAGACTGTTGTCCTAGAAACCATTCATGAAAGAAATTACGAGATTTTGTTAATAATTTAAAAAAAAAGAGGCAGGAAGTATTGAAATAAAGAGAATTGGAATAAGAAGAAAAACCCCAATTAAAATATAAATGCAACAAACTATATCTTAGATGAACTTGTGAGTGAAGTAAGAGCTGATAATGAGATCGAAATCGAATTTGATGGAAAAAGCTTTTGGTGAAAGAGACGATCTGATCTCATCTGATGATATGGTAAACACATATTAATTTTCTCAAACACATTACGGCGACAGTTCTCTATACTGAACACCATAATGCCTTACTGAGCATGGAACTACACCCAGTGGCTCCACCCAGTGGCTCCAACCAGTGACTCCACCCAGTGGATGTGACCAGTGGCTCCACCCAGTGGCTCCACCCAGTGGCTCCACCCAGTGGCTCCACCCAGTGGCTCCACCCAGTGACTCCACCCAAGTGGCTGTGACCAGTGCCTCCACCCAGTGACTCCACCCAGTGGCTCCACCCAGTGGCTATACCCAGTGGCTCTACCCAGTGGCTCTACCCAGTGGCTCCACCCAGTGGCTATACCCAGTGACTCCACCCAGTGGCTATACCCAGTGGCTATACCCAGTGGCTCCACCCAGTGGCTCCACCCAGTGGCTCTACCCAGTGGCTCCACCCAGTGGCTCCACCCAGTGACTCCACCCAGTGGCTCCACCCAGTGGCTCTACCCAGTGGCTCCACCCAGTGGCTATACCCAGTGGCTATACCCAGTGACTCCACCCAGTGGCTCCACCCAGTGGCTCTACCCAGTGGCTCCACCCAGTGGCTATACCCAGTGACTCCACCCAGTGGCTCCACCCAGTGGCTCTACCCAGTGGCTCTACCCAGTGGCTCTACCCAGTGGCTCCACCCAGTGGCTCTACCCAGTGGCTCCACCCAGTGGCTATACCCAGTGGCTATACCCAGTGGCTCCACCCAGTGGCTCCACCCAGTGGCTATACCCAGTGACTCCACCCAGTGGCTATACCCAGTGACTCCACCCAGTGACTCCACCCAGTGGCTATACCCAGTGACTCCACCCAGTGGCTCTACCCAGTGACTCCACCCAGTGACTCCACCCAGTGGCTATACCCAGTGACTCCACCCAGTGGCTATACCCAGTGACTCCACCCAGTGACTCCACCCAGTGGCTATACCCAGTGACTCCACCCAGTGGCTATACCCAGTGACTCCACCCAGTGACTCCACCCAGTGGCTATACCCAGTGACTCCACCCAGTGGCTATACCCAGCGACTCCACCCAGTGACTCCACCCAGTGGCTATACCCAGTGACTCCACCCAGTGGCTATACCCAGTGACTCCACCCAGTGGCTCTACCCAGCGGCTATACCCAGTGGCTCCACCCAGTGGCTCCACCCAGTGGCTATACCCAGTGACTCCACCCAGTGGCTCTACCCAGTGGCTATACCCAGTGACTCCACCCAGTGACTCCACCCAGTGGCTATACCCAGTGACTCCACCCAGTGGCTCCACCCAGTGGCTCTACCCAGTGGCTCCACCCAGTGGCTCCACCCAGTGGCTCCACCCAGTGGCTATACCCAGTGGCTCCACTCAGAGGCTCCACCCAGTGGCTCTACCCAGTGGCTATACCCAGTGGCTCCACCCAGTGGCTCCACCCAGTGGCTCCACCCAGTGGCTCCACCCAGTGGCTCCACCCAGTGGCTCCACCCAGTGGCTCCACCCAGTGGCTCTACCCAGTGGCTCCACCCAGTGGCTCCACCCAGTGGCTCCACCCAGTGGCTCCACCCAGTGGCTCCACCCAGTGGCTCCACCCAGTGGCTCCACCCAGTGGCTCCACCCAGTGGCTCCACCCAGTGGCTCCACCCAGTGGCTCCACCCAGTGGCTGTAACCAAACCATAATCTTATCAACCAACTTAGGTAAAAGTCGAACCCCTACCAAATTTGGAGCGGGAAAAGCTTTGATACATCAGCGTAATACGCACCTAAAGAGGCCGTAAACGCGAGGGGCCGTTATACAAGAGGCCTCGGAGGCAGACTAACATGTGCCTTTTCACCCCCGAGACGCCGGGAAGAAGAATGATATAAGCGTATAACAGCTTGAGCGCTTTCGTAATTTTCCGATGCGTAAAAGGAAGGGAACTATCAGGAGGAAAGCGCAAAGTCATTACGACTATATAGCACTGGGAAGGGGTCAGGATAAGGATTTGTGATGGGACGGAGGGAAAGGAATGGTGCCCAGCCATTTGGAAGGTCGTGGGGATTGAACGCCGACCTGCATGAAGCGAGACTGTCGGTCTACCGTCCTGGCGTATTTTTACAGGAAACTGACAAACGCAAGAGAGAAATAGACGATGATTGAGATGGGGAGAATGGAGGAAGAAATAGGTAAATTTGGACGAACGTGTAAAGGAAGAGAAAAAGTGTGTAGCAAAGTACTGACCAAGAGATAGGGAAGGGTTGTGTTGACTCTCGTGCCGGCTTTCCCATCAAATGTCCCCGCGTTCGATTCCCGTGATAGTGAAGTGCAGGTTTAAATTTGCTTTAAGATAATTTTTGGAATACAAGTCGAACCTTGTCGACTTGTAGTGAGGTCAAGCACATGACTGTTTGCTCTCACAATCAGTAGTGACTCCAGAGACATGATTGTTTGCTCTCACAATCAGTAGTGACTCCAGAGACATGATTGTTCGGTCTCACAATCAGTAGTGACTCCAGAGACATGACTGTTCGGTCTCACAATCAGTAGTGACTCCAGAGACATGATGTTCGGTCTCACAATCAGTAGTGACTCCAGAGACATGACTGTTCGGTCTCACAATCAGTAGTGACTCCAGAGACATGATTGTTCGGTCTCACAATCAGTAGTGACTCCAGAGACATGACTGTTCGGTCTCACAATCAGTAGTGACTCCAGAGACATGATTGTTCGGTCTCACAATCAGCAGTGACTCCAGAGACATGATTGTTCGGTCTCACAATCAGTAGTGACTCCAGAGACATGATTGTTCGGTCTCACAATCAGTAGTGACTCCAGACTTACCGACTCACAGAGTCATAGACTCACTAAATTTACGCTTTGCAATTCCTGAAACTTGTAAAATTATCACATTTTTCGAAACCCGTTTCAGTCACAAACGAATAATATTTCAAACACCAAGTGTGTTATTTTAAAACTAAAACAGGAATCAACAGTGGCTTTGTGGATCAGATTCTCAAGTAATAACAAGACTTCTCTTACGATGTAGACTTAAGATGGATTCAGAGACATGAATGTTGAGGAAGCAGGAGGAAAGGCGAGGCAGAGGGAGCAGATGATGGACGAGGCAGCAGAGATAGTCGAAGATAGAAAAGGAAATCAATAGGAGAGGGACAGATGAAAACTAGATGATGGACAGACAATTGAAGGGTGGCTAGTCAACTAGAAGGTGGCCAAGCAATTGGAAGGTGGCCAGTTTGAAGAGTCACCCCTATACATTCTTAGAAACCTTTAGTGCCTGTTTTCTTTGATCACAACACTACGATTTTCTGTAATTTTCTAGCATAAACTATTTTATATATATATTGTTATTCCTATATCCGTGTAAGGAAGCCTGTTAAGTTTATCGCGCTTACAGCGGCAGGCCAGCTGTCAAGGCTACATTAACAAGCTGGCTATCATGGTAACTGTGGCATGTCAGCTGTCAGGGCTACATTGCAGGCCATCTGTCAAGAATAGAGTTCCAAGCGAGCAATCAAGGCTGCAGTGAGAGGTCCGTTGTCAAGACTCCAGTGGCAGACCAGCTGTCAGGGCTACAGGAGGGCGCCAGCTGTCAAAACTACAGTAACAAGCCAGCAGTCAAGGCTACAGTAGCAAGCCAGCAGTCAACGTACGAGGCATAGTGTAGTTCTGTGACTTGTACGAGGCATAGATGCGTGCCCCACCTCTCCGTCCACCCAACACGTCGTGTGATGTACGGCATCGATCAATCCGGTAAAATGTGACGCATTAGTTATCACTTGAGCACCGAAATATTGACGTTATGAATGCGTCGGCCTTGATAGCTTAGAAGACTTGTTTGGGTTCATATGTTGCTGATTAGGTGATCTCACCTAATCTGCTCTCACTTCTACATTCAACCTTACGAAACCTGTGCATCTTTTCTCAATAATTGCAGCTTTATTTACAGTTATTAAACAGTTAATGAGCTCCTAAACCCTACGAGTTGTTTATAACAACAATATCCTTGTGTTGTGATGTTTTCGAGCTCGCAAACTGTTTTATAAATGTAAACACTGCCGCCATGATTGAAGGGAAGATGTACAGGTTTCGTAAGGGGGTTGTGTGAAGCCTGGCGTAGTCACTTAGTAATATTAGGCAAGTAATTTAATGTTTAATGGTCATTTTTTTTACCATTTATTAGTTTAAGTGTTGACAAAATGGCGGCTCACCGAACCTTCTAGAAATTATTTTTGATATGAGAGGTACTGGGATTGGTCCAGTGGATTAAGGTAAGCTTGGATATGTTCCAGTGGATAAAGATAAGCTTGGATATGTTCCAGTGGATAACGGTAAGTATGGATATGTTTCAGTGGATAAAGATAAGCTTGGATATGTTCCAGTGGATAAAGATACGGTTTGATATGTACCAGTGGGTAAAGATAAGCTCGGATATGTTCCAGTGGATAAAGATACGCTTGGATATGTTCCAGTGGATAAAGATACGGTTTGATATGTACCAGTGGATAAAGATACGCTTGGATATGTTCCAGTGGATAAAGATACGGTTTGATATGTACCAGTGGGTAAAGATACGCTTGGATATGTTCCAGTGGATAAAGATACGTTTGATTTGTACCAGTGGATAAAGATACGCTTGGATATGTTCCAGTGGATAAAGATACGGTTTGATATGTACCAGTGGGTAAAGATACGCTTGGATATGTTCCAGTGGATAAAGATACGGTTTGATATGTACCAGTGGATAAAGATACGCTTGGATATGTTCCAGTGGATAATGAGGTGCTATGTATAGTTTCAGTGGATAAATAGGTTCTAGGATTACTTCCAGTTTATAAAGATAAGTTACATTTACTTCTAGTGGACAAAGATAGCCTAGGTTTACTTCTAGTAGATAAAGAGCTTGTTTCTAGCTAAGTCCTGATTATAAGTCTTTTGTCCTCTTGGTTAGCACTGTCTTGTCACCTCCAACATACTATCAGCTGGTGTTCTTATATCAGGAAAGGTGTTGTGTGTCTTTAAGGAATATATGTGTGTCATTATGTAATATACATGTGTCATTAGGGAATATGTGTCATTGTGGAATATGAACATATCATTATACAATAAGCACACATCGTGGGATATGAAAACAACTCGATATCATGCAGTTAATAATGATTCACAAAACATTTCAAGAAGAGCTTAGCATTACTGAATGGTATTTTGTAATTGAATGATTGTTTATTTGGTTTAGTTAAAACATATATTTTCTTTAATGAACATATTTAAATTACATAAATTATAGATAATTTTTGGCATAAATTTACTAAGAATTTGTTTTCATAAAACTTCTATTTTAAAAAAATTGTCGAATATCGTTTAGTGAGATTGGCAGGTAATGAAATCACTGGAGATAAATCAAAGATAAGGTGTTCAATGGAGATATACGAAGATAAGGAGCTTAGTGGAGATATATCAACGAGCTCCTTATCAAGTTGACAGCTTGAGGTGTTACCGTGAAACACAAGTTTAAGGAATTTGGTGGCGTTCCCGGCTTCCGGTGTGAGAGTGACGGAAGTGAGACTTCTTCTCACCGGAGGACTCACCAGAGGACTCACCAGAGGACTCACCGGAGGACTCACCATGAGAAAACGTTCTTGCCTCTCTGCTACACAGCATCCTGTGAGAAATAATATGCATTAGACTCTTCCCTGATGTCTCTCATTCTGCTAAAGGCAGTCATGAGTAAGGCTAAATAACGTCCAAATAAACACCACGACATATACATGTTCATACAGTATATATACATGTCTATACGAGATATACATTGTCTTGGCGCTTTGGAAGCGTCAAAAGGCACTGAAATTCTTCTAAGTTCCACTCGGCATAAGATGATAAGAAACAGGAAGACGATGGGTCAAAGTTGGTAGTGTGTCAAGTACAGATATAAGGAAAAAATGAGAATTTATTAAAACATGAAAAATCCCCAAGGAAAAAACCTAAATAATTATTTGGAAGAAATATCGTAGTTATCGATCTAAAGTGGTGCAGAAATTAAACTAAAGAAAACGAAGTGTTAGGTAGGCTCAAATATTTTTCTCAGCAGACATTGCAAGACAAACTTGGAACAATAACATACAACTTACTACGTTATGGGGATAATTAGCAACTGCGTACATAGCTGAATTACAGAACCTAACAATGGCCAACTATCCTAACAGACTAGGCCAAGACTGAAGAGCAGCATTACATAAATTATTAGGGGAATATTTAGTTGGTTTTAGGGAGATTAAATTGATTATAAATTTTGGTTGCAAGATAAGAATCAAGCTTGAACAACTGAAGGCTGGAATTAAGAGCGCTGCTGCAATAACTCGAGTGGTGATTCAGTTGACAGTTGATTCCGTTGACAGTTGATTCAATTGACATTTGACAGAGTTGCTGATTCTGTCAAATTTCGTTAAACAAACCCAGTGGTGTAAGCTACAAATTTCGAGGATTGCCAGTCAGTTGCGTGATTGCAGAGTTTACGTGCGGGAATATCGCCTTTGGCGTTTGTGCAAGGCTCACGGAAGAGTGTGTGTGGGTGTGGGTGTGTGTGGGTGTGGTGTGTGTGTGTGTGGTGTGTGGTGTGTGTGTGTGTGTGGGTGGGGAAGGGTGTGTGTGTGTGTGTGTGTGTGTGTTGTGTGTGTGGGAAGGGTGGGTGTGTGTGTGTGTGTGTGTGTATGTGTGTGTGTGTGTGTGTGTGTGTGTGTGTGTGTGTGTGTGTGTGTGTGTGTGTGTGTGTGTGTGTGGAAGGATGTGTATGTGTGAGCCGTATGGCGGACCCAACATGAACTATGGGAGACATACCTGTACTTTACATCACAATTCTGAATTTTCCACCGATAACTTTGTCCTTGACGGCCACGGTACAGTGAGACCCCTTGGTGAATTTGGGCTCAGCGGATGACCACCTGACGGAAACAAATCACAATCAACAATTACAAACTAATGTAAACATGTTTAATATTAAATATCTTATACTGTGAACAAAAATACTAAAATGGGATCACTCAACAATATAAGCAAAGTCAATTTCACATTCAATTCAACTCCTCGTAAGAGAAGACTAATATATTCAGATGTTCAGATACCCATAATTAATATACAACGGAATCAAATGTATATTAAGAACTTTTAAATATCTTTTATAGTTAAAGATGGTTTACAAATAATAATATATAACTCTGCTGTGAGCAGGTGTGGCGGGTGTGGGAGTTGACATTGCAAACTTTGGTTTCCAACCCAGGAGGAAAATTTTTTAATCCAGAACATATTAAAAAAAAAGTTTATCACATATTCTATTCTTATAATCGATTCACCTCGCATGGTATTTATATTATCTATCATCATCACATATAAAAATATATTCACATAGTCTATCAGAACGATAATCACATAATCCGTAACATAACTATTCGTATAAATTATGCACATGCTTGTTCACATGGCTTCTTCACACAGCCAATTTGCATAGGCTATTTGAAAAAGCCTTTGCAAATTGCCTATTGCAAAGCCTATTACACAACTCAATCACCTGGTCTATACACATAGACTACTCACATGATGTAAACTCATCATTGACCCACCCGCTTGTGTATCTAATCTATTTGCGATTCTTGCATTTTTTGACGTACTAGAATGTATTTAAGTATATATGTAGGTGCTATTCTGTTTAATACTCTGTATGGCGCAGGTAAATACCAGGTAAATGTCGGGGGAGTCCTGTCTTGCCACCTGAGAGAGCCAGAGATCACCCAATCACC
>WNGS01009421.1:0-19742 GCA_020271785.1 Procambarus virginalis
TCTGATGTTTCCATCAGAAAAATGGGAACATCAAATGATCTGGTGTTCCCATCAGTGAAAAATAAGAAGAAAGTTGAAAAAAACGAAATTAAAAAACAATGAAAAAATAAAAAAAGACTATACTCACAAAATAAACAGTATGGTAAACAACACAGCTAAATTTCAATACAATGTCACACAAAATATTAAATCAAAATGAAAAAAAATCGAAATCTATGAAAATTAAATTTGTCAATGCAATCGGAAACATTGAAATGGAATCTTTACATGTTTAGTATAGCGTATGTTGCTCATACGTGCAACAGATTGCGTTGTTTTTAAAAAATGAATGGTTTTACCTGTCACAGGTGTGGTATCAATACTTATACTCACGAAATATACGGTATGGTAAAAAACACAGCTCAATTCCAATGCAATGTCACACAAAATATTTAAATCTAAATGAAAATAAATCAAAATCTATGAAAATTAAATTTATCAATGCAATAAGAAACATTGAAATGGAATCGTAACATAATTATTATAGCGTGTGTTGCTCTTAAGTGTATCGAATATTGCTGTTTAATTAAAAAAAACATGCTCATATGCAACTAGAACGATGTGTCAAAATTTCAACGCAATCGATGAAGAACTTTTGGAGATTAGCGAATTTGAATAAAGGAACAATTACATTTTTATCTATATAGACTAGCAGTACCCGGCCACGCATTGCTGTGGCTCAGCAACGCACATGAGTTGCTGAGCCACAGCAACCTTCCCTGTCCCCCAGTCTTCCCCACCATTCCCCCCTCACCCATCTCCTCGGTCTCCCAACCATTCCCCTCTCCCACATCCCCTTGTCCTTCCCACCATTCCCCACTCCACCATCCCCTCTTCCTTCCCACCATGCCCAACTCCCCCTATCCCTTTGTCCTCCCCATTATTCTCCATTCCCCTATTCCCTCGTCCCAACCATCCCAAACTCCCCCGTCCACTTGTTCTTCCCCACCATTACCCCCTCCCTTGTCCCTTTGTCCTCCCCACCATCTCTCACTTCCGTCCCCTCGTCATCCCCACCATTCCCCACTCCCTCGTCCGATGCCTTCCCAAATGGTCTGATGTTCCTATCAAAAAATTGGGAACATCAAGTGATCTGATGTTCCCATCACTGAAATATAAGAAAAAACATTAAAAAAAATGAAATGAAAATGTGAAAAAAAAAATTAACTATACTCGAAATGAACGGTCTGGTAAACAACACAGTTCAATTTCAATGCAATTCAAACAAAATAATTAAATCAAAATGAAAATAAATCAAAATCTATGAAAATTCAACTTACCAATGCAGTCAGAAACATTGAAATGGAATTGTAACATATCTAGTATAGCATGTGTGGGTTTCTCATACATGCAACAGATGGTGCTGTTTTTCAAGAAAAGCATAGTTTTACCTGTGACAGGTGTGGCATCTATACTTATACTTATGAAATGAATGGTATGGTAAACAACACAGCTCAATTCCAACATAATGTCACACAAAATAATTCAATTAAAAATTAAATAAATCAAAATCTATGAATATAAAATTTATCAATGAAATCAAAAACATTGAAATGGAATTCGTGACATATTTAGTATAGCGTGCATGTTGCCATTATGTGCAACACATGGCGCTATTTTTCAAAAATGCCTGTTTCTACCTGTCACATAGATGGTATCTATATTATTTAGTATATTTATTATTTATTATTATCTATATTATTTAGTATATTTCTACATTATTTATAATGTAGAAATATATAGATACCATATATTATTCTATATTATTTAGTATCTATACTAAATAATATAGTTATCTATATTATTTATAGATAACTATATTATTTAGATTTATAGATAACTATATTATATTATATCTATATAGGTATCTATATTATTTAGTATATTTCTACCTGTCACATAGATGGTATCTATATTAATTTAGTATAGCGTGCATGTTGCCATTATGTGCAACACATGGCGCTATTTTTCAAAAATGCCTGTTTCTACCTGTCACATAGATGGTATCTATATAGTAGGTATATAATAAGATACGCCTATTCGAATGCAATGTTGTGTCAAAATTTCAAAGAAATCGATAAAGAGGTTTCGAAGATTTCCCTCACATGAAAAACACAGTTTTTCAGAAAAAAACATGTTTTTTACCGACACAGACGTGACATCTACATAGCATGTATATAAAAATCTACTCGGATGCGAATGGAACGTTGTGTGAAAATTTCAAAGCAATCGGTGAAGAACTTTCGGAGATTAGCGATTTTGAACAAACGAACATTTCCATTTTCATTTATATAGATTAGTCATATTTTGTATACAAGAAATTAAACTTAAAATAAATTCGGTTGTAGACAATTTGGGCAATATGGAGTATGAGTATGTACCATCATGTAACATGTTTGATGATCATAATGATCATCATGAAATATCTTACACGATGATTTTTATATGTATTTAAAGACCATCTGGTAAGATTTTTCCTTGTACTACATAGTGTATTATATGTTTTCTCATATAATGTATAAAAATCTTTGACAATATTAGTGAAGAATAAAATTTCTTAATTACAATACTGTATATTAAACGGATAACCGCTTACTTGTATCGTGTAAATGATTACAAAATAATTGTATAGTGATTACCCAACCACACACCAGAAGATGAGGAGACGACGACATTACGGTCCATCCTCAATCATTATCAAGTCGATTGTGATGTGAGCGAGATTGATGAAGATTAAGCCACACAAGAAGTGGCACAGGCATGAATAGCCTGTTTGTGGTAGATTTTTTTGAGTGGATGTGGCCTTTGGTAGTGAAAGGATATTCTGCCTGTTGAGTTCGCTTTTAAATCATCAGTCCTTAATATGTGGCTGCTATTGTTGGGGGAGAATACTGCTTGACCGTATTTATGAGGATATCCAGCTGTTAGACACCTTTTTTGACCAGAAGAGTGGCAGTGTGTCGTCAGTAGGAGCAAGGTTGTTGTTGTTGTTGTTTTAGATTTAGCTACTCAGAACGACATGTCCTTGTAGCACAGGCTATAGTGAGCTTCTAACGATCAGTGTTACGGGAGCCTGTAACGATTATCGTCCCTCACACATCGGGAGGCCGGTTGTTATTGTTGTTTTAGATTTAGCTCCTCAGAACGAAATGTCCATGTAGCACGGATTATAGTGAGCACGTAATTGAGTTCGGTTATTCGCGTTTTTGATGTGCACTGTTATATATGGGTCAAAGTTTTAAATGGAGGTGGGGTTTTCCTTCTTTTTTTCCCCTTTTCTTTTCTACTTCTGTTTTAGCGCACTGGTTTTAGTCTTGTTTTAATAACATTATCTTTGTGGCGGATATAGATGCACAGTGTTCACTAGTGTGTCCCATTTTGCAACTGCTTTTCTAATCAAAGCAGTCGCTGTGGATTTTGTATCTAATAAATCTGCTCTCGTTAGATTAATGTTGGGTTTGATGTGCAGGGCATCAGTCGCTTCATATTCCAGTAAGGTATACAATATTTGTGCCTCTTCATCTGTTCCACAGATATGACACTTTTTAATTATTAGCTTTACTACCTCTCATCAGCACTTGTAACCAAGTCTGAGTCTGTGTATGGCTACTGCAATGCCTCTAGATATCTTTATGCCAGGATTTTATTTACTTATTTATATATTTATTTATTTATATACAAGGAGGTACATTGGGTTTATGAAAATACAGAGATTTGACGTTTTACATTATAGTAAAGCCACTAGCACGCATAGCGTTTCGGGCAGATCCTTAATCTAACATAATTTTATGAAGGTAACATATAATTTGAGAATTAAAGAGGAGTACCCATTTGCTTGATCGTACCACATCGCAGTGGATCTTTCTTCCGCTACTTTGGCTCTGTGGCTACTTTTGATAGAATGGAGTATTTTCCTTTTGATTTGCTCCTTAATCTGTGAAAAAATTGGAGGTATTTTGACCTGTACAATAGGTAGAAAACTCTCAGCTTTTGCTAGTGAGTCTGCCTATTCATTACCCTTTATGCCAATGTGACTTGGAATCGAATTAAGGGTGATTGAGAGTCCTTGACAATGTTGTATTATAAAATAAAACATTCAGATTATAAAAATTTATTAGCATATTATTTTTGTTTTATTATTAATAAAACATAAAAAGTTATAACATAAAAACATAAAATTAGTGTGATTACTCTCTGTATATTAGCTACAGTGATTTATGATGTATGATTTCAATTTATAGATGCACGAGCATATTGTTTTGCAAAAGAGTTACAATGAAATCAAAAGCACTGCAATAATTTGTTTAATTATCTTGATTGTGTATTACTAATATATGTACAATAATCAACATCACTACATTCCCTCTCTTTCACTGTCATCCCTCTCCTTCACAGCCTTCCCTCTACTATAGCTTCTCTCTCTTTCACTGCCTTCCCTCTCCCAACCTACATTATTTTTTACTATTTTCCCTTTCATCACCGAGACTATTTTCAAAATACACTGTCTGTATTTAAGTAACTATCAAAATAAGGAACCACATAATGAGCATTGGAAGACATCACCATTTTCTACGTTATCACTAAAACAATTGTCAGTGTGTACTGTCTTCAGTTAAGTAATTATCAAAAGGCACCATATAGTGTATATTACATATATAATATGGAGTGGAAGACCACCATTTTCCCCTTCATCACTGACACCATCTTCAGTATACACTTTCTTCATTTCAGTAATCATCGAAATAAGGCTACATGCATATAATATACAAACACAATGGCAGCAAACGTACAAGCCATTAATCACTAAGAACTCTTTTGACCCGACCCCAGGCATACTGGGTAATTTAACCACATCACCAGTAATCATCTCTAAAGATTGGTGAGCTCTGGAGCTTATTAACTAATTTTGTAATTAATGGTTGGGGGTTCGAATTCTGGTTGGGCAAAAAGTTTTTAAGAGATATATGGTTTGTGCGTTCATGCTGTCTTTTTGTCACAATTGTAGGCTCAGAGTGACCTGTGCATGCGCCAGAATTTGATTAAACATTGTATGTGAATTGCACTATGAGTCGTTGAGGGCTGGTTAGTCGTGGAGCGTGGTGAATGTACCATCAGCTCTGTACATTCGACTCTACAAATCTACAAGGGATTCTGTGAAGGTGGGTGGGGCGGGAGGAAGCGTTGAGGTGATATATAAACAAGCACCCGAGCGCCCTCTAAAGTGGCCTGCAACAATTCCTCAGAAAACACAGATCTGCGAATTTAAGAAACTGTAACTGCTCACCGGGTTACTATCAAGTTGGCGGGGGAGGTGGTGTATCGTGCTTTCCTCCGCCGTTACGAGGGGCGTTCCTTGTCGCTGCCGGATGGTGCCGGCTCTGTGACCATTACAGACCGTAGTGGTGCCCTGACCTACGTGAGTGTGCACAGGGCGCCCTTGGAGTTTCCCGAAGTTCTACTCCGGCGTTACTTCCAGCAGTTTGGCGCGGTCGTCAGTGTGCGGGTGCACATGCTGTCCTCAGGGAGGTATAAGGGTATGAGGACGAACATTCGTTCCCTTGGGATGCGCCTGAGGTCTGACATCCCTTCTTCAGTCTGGCTTCTGGGGTACTACGTCCGGGTTTACTATGCCCGGCAGCCCTGTACCTGCTTTCGGTGTGGCCTGTTGGGGCATCAGGCTGCCGGGTGCTAGGAGGCTGCTGTCGCTCCTGTGAACCTGTTCCGGGAGGATGATTTCCCGCTGCTCCCTGTTGGGGTGAATTCCGTAGGCGAGGATGTTGACGTCCCGTTGGCTGCTGCGGGTCCCCCTGGGTCGCCCAGCAGTCCTCCTGATGGTGCGGCTCCTCCTCCGGGTGTTCCGATGCCGTTGGCTGATCTTCCTGCCCCTGTCGCTGTCACAGCTGCTCCCAGGGGTCTTCCAGATGGTCTCTGCATGTCGTCGACGTCTTCGTCTTCCTAGTCTCCTGCTGCAGCGTCTGGCCCTGCGCCTTCACCGGGTGTTTCGGCTGAGCTGGGTGCTGGGGGGGCTGCAGAGCGTCCTGTTGTGTGTGGCCTGGTTTCCCCTGCGGTTGAGGCTGCTGCCATCATGCGACTGGCATCGGTTCACGCTGCTTGTGAAGCCTGTGGATCTGGGTCCACCTCCGGCTCTGAGGATGTGCGCCCGGTGCCCAAGTGGTCCGGGCGTTCTTCTACTGCTTGGGCTGATGTGGAGGATTTCGACGCTGGTGGGTCTTCGAGCGATGATGTGGTGGATCCGGGTGCTTCGTGCTCTGTGTCGATGGTGGTCGCTGACGTCCATGTGCCTGCTGATGACGACGACTGTGCTTATGATTCACCTCCTGTTCTTTCCTCTGCAGAAGGTTCTCCGTAGTGGGGGTGGTCGCTCCTCCGGACATAGGTGTGGGTGCTGGTGCGGGCCACGACCTCGTGTTGTTGCTGAAGAAGGATGTTCGGTGTGGGGAGCCCCTGCAGGTGTCACATCCGATGGTTGCCGCAGAGCCCTGTGGGGCTGCCAAGGAGGTTACAAGTGCGCTGCCCGTTGCCCGGCCCCATGGGGGGGAAGCCCCTCCCAATCGTCTTGGCCTCCGGCGTGGCGTATGATAGGACGAACAACCCTTTGTCATTTTACTTTATTGACCGCGTGCGGCCTGTTCTGTGGTGCCCATCGACCGTCTGGGTTCCGCAGGCTCGGGTTTTTGTTGAGGGTGTGCTGGACTTGATGCCTGATCCTCGTACGGCCCATGCTCACCCTGTTCTGGGCGACATCATGTTGTTTTGGGAGGCGTATTGTGTTCGTTTCCCGGCGGCGGAGTGGCCGGATAAGTATGAGCAAATTGAGTAGTTTGTGTGATTGCTGTGTGTCTAGTGTATGCATGGGACCTGTGGTATGTTCTGCTATGTGTTATATTTATCGTGCGCCCTTCAGACCGGTGTTATGTTTAGTTTTCTCAATGTCCCTGTTTATTGTGTTCCTTATATTTTTTAACATACTTTGCATGTAGCTCTACCATTTCCTGATTATCTGTTCCTTTGATTTTGTTGTATTATGTGCCCCTCTAGCTATGCTGTTTGCCCTATTGTGTTCTGTGCTTGTGCCTTTCCTTATATTTCTTGCACTGCACGTGGTTAGTTGTGCATGTTTTTGTTTATTGTTTGTGTTGTTATTGTGCCATGTGTGGCTTATGTTTCTGTTTCATGGCTTGTTGTATATTTTATGATTTTATAATTTTATATTTTTTGTAAATTGTCCTTTTGTTATTTGTTCCCCTTATGCTTTCTCTATGTGTTATGATGTTTGTTTTGTTTTATGTGTTCTTGTGTTTTGTGTTATTAGCCTGTTTACGCTATTTTCTCTTGTGTTTTGTTGATGTTTGTTGTTTTTGTGCTGTGCTGTCGGTCCTTCTGACCGGTGTTTTTTTGTTTTGCTTATTTTGTTTCCTCTGTTCTTTTTATTGTATTTATTGCCTTATAATTGCATGCTTGCATGTAAAAATAAAAATAAAAAAATAAAAAAAAATTCTCTCCCTGAACACTGAATAGAGCAGTTGGACCACAGCATAATGGTCCTTGGATAAATTTATTTGCATACTATAAAAATATAGAACGTTTTATTTTACCAAATGCTGCTGTTCACTGTACCGACTTTCCTGTCTCCTTCGGGACCACTATAGATGGTGGCCTATCTATATAAATAAAAATGGAAATGTTCATTTGTTTAAAATAGCTAATCTCCGAAAGTTCTTTACCGATTGTTTTGAAGTTTTCACACAACATTCTATTCTCATCCGAGCAGGTTTTAATATACATAGTACATTGATGTCACGTCTGTGACGGGAAAAACATTTTTTTTTTAAACATGTTTTTCATGTTTTTTTCTTATGAGGGAAATCTTTGAAACCTCTTTACCGATTGCTTTGAAATTTTGACAACATTGCATTCGAATAGGCGCATGTTTTTATGTACTTACTATGTAAATGCCTAACCTGTGATTGGAAAAAACATCCTTTTTTGAAAAACAGCGCCATCTGTTGGATGTAAGAGCAGCACACGCTGTAATCTCCGAAAGTTCCTCACCAATTGCTTTGAAATTTTGATACAACGTTCCATTCGAATATGCGCATGTTTTTATATACCTACTATATATATGCCACACCTGTGACAAATAAAAATATGCTTATTTTGAAAAACAGCGCCATCTGTTGCACATAATGGCAATACACGCTGTTCTAAATATGTTATGATTCTATTTCAATGTTCCCGATTGCATTGATAAATTGAATTTTCATAGACTTCGATATTTTTTCATTTTGATTTCATTATTTTGTGTGACATTGCGTTGGTATTGAGCTGTGTTGTTTAAAATACTGTTCTTATTGTAGGTATTTGTACGGATGTCACGCCTGTGACAGATAAAAATATTTTTTTTTTAGGAAACGGCACCATCTGTTGCATGTAAGAGCAATCCAAGATATACTAAATATTTTACGATTCCATTTCACTGTTTCCGAATACATTCACAAATAGAATTTTCATAGATTTTGAAATTTTTTCATTTCGATTTCATTATATTTCGTGACATTGCACTGGAATTGAGCTGTATTGTTTACTATACCGTTTATCTCATGAGTTTAAGTATAGATGCAACACCTGTGATGGATAAGGACATGCTTAAATAAAAACCCAGCGCCATCTGTTGCATGTAAGAACAACACACGCTATATTAAATAAGTTACGATTCTATTTCAATGTTTCCGATTTAACTGATAAGTTGAATTATCATAGATTTGATTTATTTTCATTTTGATTTCATTATTTTGTGTGACACTGCATTGGAATTGAGCTGTGTTGTTTACCCATACTGTTCGTTTTGTGAGTATATGTATAGATGATACACCTGTGACAGGCAAAAACATTCTTTTTTAAAGTAACAGTGCCATCTGTTGCATGTAGGATCAACACACGCTATACTATTTATGTTACAATTCCATTTCAGTGTTTTTGATTGCATTGACAAATTGAATTTTCATAAATTTGGATTTATTTTCATTTTGATTTAATTATTTAGAGTGATATTGCATTGGAATTGAGCTCTGTTGCTTGCAATAGCATTCATTTTATGAGTATATGTATAAATGCCACACCTATGACAGGTAATAACATGTTTTTTTTTTTTTCAAACAGCACCATCTGTTGCACGAAAGAGCAACACATGATATTCTAGATATGTTACAATCCCATTTCAATATATCTGATTTCATTGATAAATTAAATTTTCATAGATTTTTATTTAATTTCATTTTAATTTAATTATATTGTGTGACATTGCGTTGGAATTGAGTTGTGTTGTTTATCATACTGTTCATTTCGTGAGTACTTTATTATTTTTATTTTTTTTCATTTCGTTTTCTAATTGTTTCTCATATATTTCAGTGATGGGAACATCAGATCATTTGATGTTCCCAATTTTCCGATGCGAACATCAGATTATTTGGGAATGCAATGGACGAGGGGGTGGAGAATGGTGGGGAGGACGAGGGGACAAGGAAGGGAGGAAATGGTGGGAAAGATAAGGAGAGAGAGGAGTTGGGGATGGTGGGCACGAAGGGACAGGGGAATGGAGAAAGGTAAGGAGGACTAGGGAAACGGAGAGTGCGGGATGGTGGGAAGGACGAGGGGATGGGGAGGGGGGAATGGAAGGTAGGATGAGGGGACGGGAAGGGGGCAATGGTAGGGAGGTCGAGGGGACCAACCCGTTCTCGCACTTTCGTATAGTCAATATTGACTTATTAAATACGTGCATATGTGACATACTAATTTATTGTGAATATTTTAGTTTACCTTGAAAAGCTTCATAGAAAACATCGACCCTACCTAACCTTCTTAGTATGTTAAGATAAGCATCTTATTGCCTCGTAATTACAATTATTACTTAACATATTATAGGTATAGGTTAAGTAATAATTGTAATTACGAAGCAATAAGATGCTTTTCTTAACATACTAAGAAGGTTAGGTAAGGTCGTTGTTTTCTATGGAGCTTTTCAAGGTAAACTAAAATATTCACAACAAATTAGTATGTCACATATGCACTTATTTAATAAGTCAATATTGACTGTAAGGAAGTGCGAGAACGGATTGCCTGGACAGGGGAGTGGGAGATGATGGGAAGGACGAGGGGTACAAAAGAGTGGGGAATGGTTAGGGGGACTAGGGAATGCTGGAGTGGGGGATAGTGGGGAGCACAACGGGATAAGGGAGGGGGGAATGGTGGGGAGGAAGAGGAGATGGTGGAGTGGGGAATGGTTGCGATGACGAAGCGATAGGGGAAGTGAGGAATGATTCGGAGTATGAGGGGACGAAGGAGGGGGGCTTGGTGGGGAGGACTGGGTGACAAGGGAAGGTTGCTGTGGGTCAACCTGAGCCACAGCAACGCATGGCCAGGTACAGGTAGTATTTAAATATTTGCTGATATTTATCGACAATTATAATATATTACCAAATATGTTGTCACTTTCAATTCATATGATTGGGCTTAGTTATTATTTGCAGCAATGTTTTTTGTTGTTTTAATCTGTTTTGGGATATCCTTGTAGCAGTTAGAAAAGATTAAATCTGGTTTGGGATATACACAGAGCAGTCCGCGCTTGGTGCAGTTAGAGAAAACGTATGGAAGGAAACGTTTTAAGAAAACATTTAAATAGAGTAATGAGAAAATCCACCAGGGCTGTGAGGCGACACAAACCTAAAACCCCAGTAATGCCAATCACGTACTCTACCACTGGACCATCGCTGACTTGCTCCTTTTGTGATATGACTTTTGAAAGGTATACAACCGGATTTGAACTGAACTTGCAGGAAGTCTGGAGGCCCCTACTGAAGCCAGTCCAAGTTTTAATATATGACTCACAAGCACTCGGTTGGAAGGGCAAAGTTGTCCCACATTTTATGTCACATCTTCTGAAACACAGAACTCACATTTAAAGTAACATAAACACACAGAAATCGTCCCATTAATGTGATTGTGATTTCTGCATGTTTCTGAATTTTGGGAATAATGTGTTTGGATCCTTCCACCTGAGTGCTTGTAGGTCACACATAAAAACTTGGACGGTTTCACTTTAGTCCAAGTGAAAACATAAATTGTCATAGCCCCCTTTCACCCGAGGCCTGCTTCCTTCATGACCCAGCAGAAGGAAGTGTAATAATTATTAATTAATTATTATTCATTATTATTATTATTATCTTGAAAATAGCAGGCCTCGGGTAAATGGGAGCTATGACGATCTCTGTCTGGAATCCGAAGGTGCTGGACTCGGACGTCCACCTTCTGGGGCTTGTACGCCCAAGCTCTGCTTCAGGAGGTATGGGTCGTTCTTGCCATTGCTGTGGTGGTTCTTCTACAGCCCGACCACAGCAGTCTCCTTATTTGGAGCCCTTGAGCTTTCTTTTTTCCAGCCTCGAGGTAAACTCTGGAGCTGGAGCCCCTCGAGCAGTTCGTTGTTACCTTCAATCTCGTTCTGATAGCTCCTGCGACGGCGCTGGAGTCAATCGTATTAGCGTTTACCAAACCATTGAAGACTTTCGGTGCTGTGGTGAGGAGGGACCTGTTGGCTGGGTGGGAGCTTCTCCCCCGTATCAACCTACTCTGGCTTTGCACCCTTGTGATGCCACTCCAGAC
Source organism: Procambarus virginalis (assembly GCA_020271785.1). Taxonomy (NCBI): domain Eukaryota; kingdom Metazoa; phylum Arthropoda; class Malacostraca; order Decapoda; family Cambaridae; genus Procambarus; species Procambarus virginalis. Next base: position 11,716 of record WNGS01009421.1, read on the forward strand.
CGCCAACCAGAGAGTAACTCCATAGTCTCCCGAGACTGAAGGATGCTACCATATACTACTATGTTAGGTTAGGGTTAACATAGGGTTAGGTTAGGTTAGGTTTGGTTTCTTTAATATGGTGTATTATTCTCAAACATGAACCATGAAATAAGAAAACTATTTGCGAATCCCCTAATATTTAATTTACAGAAAACAAAATTCTTCAGACTGTTACAGAGAAAACGAGTGAATAATAGACTTTTGTATTATAAACCAATGATGTAAAATAGAATAAAGTTATAACTTGAGAATATTGTTTAGGACAAAAGGTCACATGCCATTTTACAAGAAGACTATTATTTGAAAAGTTTTAGCTTTCAGACTATCACATATATCTAGATAACCATCCAGGTGATTAACCAGGGTAGCTGGCTTCAGTGTAAATCAGAAAATAGCATACCCTGTTCGGCTGTGGGCATTGACCAAGGCAAAGTATCTGAACCCGAAATAATACCCACTGCATAGGATATAGCCGTCCAACCCTTCCACTCCCAGAACTTTGCTGGCAGCTTCGGACAAGGCCATGAGGTGTCAGACTCAAAGTGAGAAATCGTTGTGTGTTCAATAGAGCTCCAGGTTGCAATCCTTTTTTTCCATGGCTTGGTTTAGTTGTGTGAAGCGTGTGCATGAGAACACCAACTGCGTAGATTCGAACCCTTTTCACTGCCCCTACGGATTTTCTCACTGATGCAGTCAGGTTAGTGTGTTTACTCTCTGTATACTCAAGGTGTACATAAAATGTCTCACCTTGAGACATTAATGCCCGAGAGCACCATATCAAAGCACGATACAGATGGCACCTGGAACAGCAAAGTCTTAATTTAAATTAAATTAATTTGTAAGTGGTCAACTTTACAAAATGATTGACCGTTGAGTGTTCATTTTACTGAATGAAGAGGTTTGGGATATTACTTCCTCCTGATGGCCTTTGGGCAACGTCACAATTACTTAATAAGAGGTTGCTAGCTAATAGCTATGAGTTTGCAGTAACAGCCAGAGCAATGGGATCAAGACCTGGGTGTACAATAATATATTAGGATCATTAATTATTGTAATTATAAAGAAAAATATCTCAATCTATTAGACAAATTGGACCTTGCATAGTAGACAGAGAAGTTCATTCAAGCTACTAGGGACGACATGTATATATATATATATATATATATATATATATATATATATATATATATATATATATATATATATATATATATATATATATATATATATATATTGTGACGGTAACGTGTTGGAAATGGTGGTCGGCAGTCTTCCAAATAGCAGATGTCAATGCTGGGCCACATACATGTAAGTTATAAAAAAGGAAAAAAAAGAGTGACTGCTTGTCTGATAATCTGTGGTAAGGTAAGGTAAGATACACGAAAACACAAATAAAAAAAATGCACTTTACTTAATCTAGAAAACAAAAATAAAATAAAGACAATTCCTTGGCATTTAAAATAATGTAAAAGTAAAACACGTAAAAATATATATAACAAACTGAAAAGGGGGGACTGGTTACGTTAACAGGAATACAAAGATAAATGGTGCTGGGAATATATGCGCAAGCTATCAACCTCTATTTGATCACACAAGGTGAGACAAGTAGGTGTTCACAGCAAGAGCACTAGATATATTCTGACTGGTAGGGCTGCCAGTGATCCCGACGTTGGCTTGCGAGGAATGTGATTGGCATGGAGCTGGAGTGCTGTGTTGTCGAACGGCCAATGAGAATGCAGGACAGCCGCAAGTCGGTAGTTTGGCTGGGAGTAGCAGTTGGCGGGTCGACCAGGTGTGCAGGAGTGGGGGGAGGGGGAGTTGCAGGTGCGTGGCTGGTCCTGATATATACGTTTAAGCCACTGAATAACGTATCTTGAATATTGTGTTGAACGTGATGCTAGCAGAAAGAGCAGGCTAAATCTCTGGGAAGAGATTATTGTCACAACTCTCCCCCGAAGCCTGCGGTTCTGGTGGAGTCACGTTCACCGGAGGTAGTGGGGGAGGTGGAGCTGCCTCTACCTCATGCACTCTGGAGAGGGCGTCAGCGATGATGTTATCAGGCCCCTTAATGTAACAGATCTTCAGATTGAAGCCTTGAAGGTATAATGCCCATCGCAGCAGACGTTGGTTATTGAATTGGGCTTGATGTAGGAATCTTAGAGGGTTGTGGTCCGAATAGATGGTAGTGGACCTAGCACCTTGCAGATATGGTGCAAAGTTTGTAAGCTCAGGACGATGGAGAGGAGTTCCTTCTCTATAGTGCTATAGTTTTTCTGATGAGGCTTCAACTTGCAACTGTAGTAGCTGACAGGTAGAACCTCCTCGAAACCAACAAGCGAGAAGGAATATCAATCAATTCAATTTCAACAATAAGAGGATTGACTGGGAAAAAATAAATGGAGACCTTTCAACCATTCAATAGGAGGCGGTCTTAGAGACAAAATACCACCACAGGGAATAGCTCAACTGACAGCTAAAGCTTACAAGGTCTGCTTGAAGCACATGCCGGTGAGGAGGGGCAGAAAGAGGAACACTCTAGAAAGAGAACTTAGACGACTGTACAGGAGAAGGAAAAAAATAACGGAAATGCTCGGCAGACACAACTATCAAAAGCAAGGAAAATAAGCCTAAGCAGGGAGATCGAAGAAATCGAACAAACGTTGAAAGCGATCATATGAGTGTGAGGAAATGGAATTGGAACAGAGAGCCATACAAGAGATAAGGAAAAATCCGAAATATTTTTTCACATACGCTAAATCAAAATACAAAACCTCGACCAGTATTGGACCGTTAATTACAAATGAAGGTACGTACACAGAGGATTACAAAGTGATTAGTGAAATTCTAAGAAGCCAGTATGAGGCTATGATTAGCAAACCAAATAACAACATGAAAGTTGATGACCCAGACAGCTTCTTTATGAATGACATTCAAGCTGCAGATAATGTAACGGATATTACCACAACCACAAACTCGGAAGACTTTGAAAGAGAAATTGACAATATGCCCATGCACTAAGCCCCTGGGCCTGACTCATGGGATTCAATAGTCATAAAGAAATGTAAAGTACCAGTAGCGAGAGCACGCAGCGGAATATGGAGAAAGAGCCTAGATAAAGGGGAGATACCAGCAGCACTTAAATCTGCAGATATTGCTTCCGTTGCACACGGGGGGGAGTAAAGCCTTGGCAAAAAATTCTAGGCCAGTTGCACTAACATCACACATAATAAAAGTGTTTGAAAGAGTAATTAGGAATCAACTTTCTAGTTTTATGAAAAACAAATGAATTGCACAATCCAGGACAACATGGACTTAGAGCGGGAAGATCCTGTCTGTCACAGTTACTCAACTTCTATGACAAAATCACAGAAGCTTTAGAATAAAAGCAAAATGCAGATGTTGTATACAGACTTTGCAAAGGCGTTTCACAAATCTGACCATGGGGTGATAGCTCACAAAATGAGGTCAATGGGAAGAACTGGAAATTAGGACGTTGGATACTCAATTTCCTGTCGAACAACACAAAGAGTAACAGTCAATCAGATAAAATCGAGTCCAAGCGATGTTAAAGCTCTGTACCTCAAGGTACAGTCCTTGCACCGCTACTGTTCCTATTCTCATATCTGATATAGACGAAATACACGTCACAGCTTCGTGTCATCCTTCGCAGATGACAAAAATCATCATGAGAAAATTACCTCTGCTGAAGACATTGAAAAACTACAAAAGATGTCAACAAAGTTTCCGATTGGGCAGCAGAAATAATATTATGTTTAACAGTGATAATTTCAGGTACTCAGGTACGGCAAAACATGAGGATCTGAACATAATACAGGGTACAAAACACAATCAAATCTTCCGCTAGTAGAAAAACAGCATGTCAAGGATTTGGGAATAATGATGTCAGACGATCTAACGTTAGGGAGCATAACCAAGCAAATATCGCATCAGCCAGAAAATGATCGGATGGATTAGGGGAACTTTCAAATCAGGGATCCCATCACAATGGTGTATACTCTTCAAGTCACCTTGTGTTGTCCCGTCTCGAATACTGCTTCAGTACTCACTTCCCCCTTCGAGCAGTAGAGATTGCTGAAAAAAGAGGGAACATATACGGTCGCATAGACGAGATAAAACACCTAAATTATTGGGATCGTCTCAAAGCTCTCCAAATGTACTCTCTCTAGAAAGGAGACGAGAGAGATACCAAACTAATATACACGTGGAAAATACTGGAGGGCCAGGCCCAAATCTACACAGTAAAATAACAACGTACTGGAGTGATACGATATGGAAGAAAATGCAAGATTGAACCAGTGAAGAGCAGAGGTGCCATAGGCACAATCTTAGAGAGCACTGTATAAACATCAGAGTCCGCGGTTGTTTCAACGTCCCTCCAGCGACTATAAGAAATATTGCTGGAACAACCGTGGAATTCTCAAGAGAAAACTGACTGTTTCCTAAGAGAAGGTCCCGGATCAGCCCGAGCTGTGGTGGGTATGTGGCTCTGCGGGCCGCCCCAAGCAACAAGCTGGTGGATCAAACTCTCACAAAGTCGAGCACTGGCCTCGGGGCGGGCTTGTGGGAGTAGAAGAACCTCCCAGAACCCCATCAAACCAGGCATCAACCAGGTATGTGGGTCAGAACGAGTTGGTTCAGGGGCATACGCATCTGTCCAGCATAATCCAAAAATGGAATGATGTTTGGACAAAAGAATATCTTAGCATCTCTAGCGAGAACATCAGCTATGGGGCCAATGTCCCACATATATATTCTAATCTCCAACCTGGCGATATTGTCTTGGTAGACAGTGATGGCCCTAGGCTGAACTGGCTATTAGGTAAAGTTGTCTCAGATCCATCCAGATAGCCAGGAGATTCTGAGAATAGTCAAAATCCCGTCTAAAGGAACAACTTCCCAGAAGACATTGGACAAAACTCATCCACATGGAATCAGTGAGCCAGCTACAGTTAGATCTTGAGAGACCTCAAGACCTTTTAACTACCACATGACCCACAGACCCTAACACACACAATCTTCCACAAAGGACAGCCGCACAAAAGTGCAGCAAATTTGCACTTGTATTATCAATCCGATGGAGAGTAAATAAATACATTAGGTTACTACTGTCCTTAGTATTGGACTCTGTGCCAGTTCTCTCCCTCTGGAAGATGTGGGGAAATTTTTACCCACCATATCTAATAATCATCTAAGAAATGTATTATTTCTAAATCCATATCTATATCATATCAAATCGTATCAAAATCGTATCAGAATCACATACTAGATGCATTATACAACTAGATCCTAGATGACTAATGCCACTTGGATCCCATACGCCATAGGGCCCTACTGATGCCTACATGACTTTGTGCATGATCTCATGGATACCCGAAGCTTCTAGAAGGATTTATTAATTAAAAAAAATTATTGGAACATTGATTCAATATCCGGCAGGGATTATAAATCGAATCCTTAATAAGAATACAGTAGTGCTAGAAGGGGCTACTTCTAATCTTTATATCCTCATATTCTAATTATATTATAATCACATTCTTATCTCAATCATAAGTCTAGACTGTAAAAATAATCAATCAATATTCAATCAGAAGACTACCGTGCTCTGGGAGCATGGTAGGGGCATGCTGGGAGAGAAGCGCCCACGAGAGCCCCACGGACCACCGTTTGTTGACAACGTGAACAGTGTGACGGATCCTTAGCGAACATTACCAGCTAAGGACACCTTATCTAATATCATTATCACCAGTGAACACTCTCTAGAACTGGGGGACTACCTGGACAATATCTACAAGGAAAATCCTAGAACATTTACATAAAATAAGAGTGTATAGTGGAGCTCAGTGATGCGGTCTCCACCACCTTCATTCCTAATCTTCATCAACTATCATTCTTCTGCAACTGCAGGGACAATCACGTAGCAACGCTACCAGATCATCTTACAGCAAAGCTGTGATATAAAATATCGTACCTAACTCGTGACAAGAGAGCGATAATCAGTCTGGCAACTGTCAGACAAGGCACCCGGCTGGCAGAGAAGTATATTGATGGTTATGCTGGTATATAGTTGGCCAATTGTATGCTTGTGTGACTCTAATATACCCTATAAATCTGTCTGTCAGTTATAAGCGAGGCAACGCCTCATATCTCAGTAAGTTTATTAATATCGTAGAACAGCTGTAAATCTTATCCAAGCACTAGATCTCATGAGTGTCCATTGTGTCAGAAAAGATTCAGTCGCAATAAATAAACAAGACCTCATAAGTGTCCTTGGTGTTGGAAGAGATTCAGTCAGGCTGACTGTACTTCATCATATAATAAATACATTGCATATATACTTGAATATATAAATTAAGATAACAATTGCTTGCTTAGTTATTTTTTAAGTAATCATATCAGTTCATTTAATTAAATATATTTTTAGTACTTAGTAGCAGTACTTAGACCATATTTAGGGTCATTTATATACTTCTACAATTTACTATTTAAATTGTTTATAGTATAAGTGTATTGGCTGTTAATGCTATGGTGCTAGGCTAGACTTTGTATGTTTAAATTCTGATTTAAACAGAGCCAGTGTTCAGTCAAATAACTGAATTTATTAAATCTTATCCTTTATAAAATACAAGCTGATGTGAGATACCTGTTGGCAGGTGGACTGTGGATCTTCAATCAACCTGTCAACTAATTCACTCATCCCACTTGCCCCTTACAGCCCACAATCTGTCATTAGGAAAAGAGGAGCTAGGATTTACAACCCTAGAGATTTTAGTTGAATTAATTTGCAGACAGTAAATTTTAATTTAGTTCAGTACAAGTCCCTGGTAGTCTCCTCCTATATCAATCCCAGCAAGTTTTTCCCACAACCTCTGCTCGCTGTTCTACAGATATGACATTCTTTAATAATTGGGTTTGTTACCTCCCAGCAGCACTTGTAACCAAGTCTGAGTCTGTATATGGCTACTGCAATGTCTCTGGATATCTTTTTGTCAGGCTCTGAAAGATAGTACCCAGTGGCTTGTTCGTACCATATCGCAGTGGATGCAGTGGTACACTGCACTGTGGTAGAGGTTTCTTCTTCTAGTTTGGGTGACCTAAGTCTGGTGTACCGACACTGCACTGTATTGTGTTGACCCTTATGGCAACTGTTGCATGTGCGTAGTGGTGTTGCGCAGGTACTGGGGGGTCATGTGACCATGACAGTGCTCACATGACCACTGTCATGTGAGCACTGTCATGGTCATGTGATCAGGGTAGATTTGGCAATGAGAAAATGAATGTTCCCCTTTGACAGAATATAGTCTCTCCTTCCTACAGTAGTTTTAGGAATCACCTCTTTGGGTGCCTCGGTGACTGTAGGTTGGGAAGGACTCATTGCATATGTACCCACACTGCTGTTATTCCACCTTGGAGTGGTAGTAGATGTTTTTTATGTTTATTAGTTTTATTTAGGGTACTTTTTGGTTTCACTGACTTATCAGTAGTTGACCTGTCAGTGTCATATTTTATTCGAACATGAGCTTTTAGCCGATTGACAGTTATTCTCAATCCCTCAAAAATCTTGTTAAGGGAAAGGATTTCAGTTTAGTTTTGTGAGTAGATTTCTGCTAAAACATCCCAAGGAAGTTTCCTCTGAATGAACCATTTTAAAGACCATTCTGAAATCTGCACATCTGTCTTTGTGCTGAGGGCTTACATAAGAGACTCCACCTCTAACCAAAAGTCTTGAAGGTAGTATGGTCAATTGCTAGAAGGATTTAAATCCATTATTTAATAACAAAGATTAGCTATACTAAATTCATTGTTGTGGTAATTAACTTCCAACGTATAGCTACGTCATAAGTGTCATCATCAAGAGACAGATTAGTTATAACCTACTTTGCTCACCCTTTAAGGCTTCAAAAGTATGTGAACTTTATCACCTTTGAGATGTACATGAACATTAAAAGACATCCAAAGGGTGTCCAAAA
>WNGS01009421.1:23639-33675 GCA_020271785.1 Procambarus virginalis
GGTGTCCAAAAATCTTTCATCCAGACCAGCAAAGGTTGGGAAGTCCAGAGGAGGTAATCTTACCTCTGACTCAGCTGTACTGGGTTGAGACACAGTGGTTGAGTTCGGTGGTACCTTAGGTGTTCTTAGTAAGTTGAGTAGAGGATTAAACTTTTCTTGTGTATCATCCTCGTATATAGCTAATTCTGCTGTTTCATCAGGGTCAGTGTCACTTGCACTGAGTACACCTATATATGACCCGATCAATCCATTGACCTGTTCGAATTTGCCATCAGCTACTCTTAGGAACATTTCCAGCTGATTATAATCAATTGGTGACTTGTGACAAATTCTCACATTTGTTGAGTAGTCTTGTCAAGTGACCTTTAAAGGCCTGTCAAGGATCTTCTCTCCTCTTCTGGAGTAGCCATGTTAGCTGTTTGTTTAAGCCTTGTTGGGTTTGTAGTATTACTAATATAGCTTGGGTACCTGTTCATAGAGGCTACACAAGTACCGTTGGTAGTAGCCTATGGTTTTAATTTGCTGCAACTAGGCTATTTTATTCTACCTCATGTGGAGGTTTGCACACACATGATAAATTAAATATACACAAGATTTGAGTGGCAATCACTGTTACAATACGAGTTTCCTCGAGCTAGCCTTTCATTATCACCTTCAGGTGGATAGTAACACTTTCTATCACTCAAAGATGAAATAATTACACATAAATGGATATAATGGATAATATAAAATTATACAAAATAAGACTGGTCAACACAATTCCCGTTAAAAATAAATCCCACCCTATTTCGGGTCTTCACAAATGTGAATTAGTTGCTAGGCTGTACAATTCTTAGTACAACACTAACTAAATAGTAATCCCAACTTTACACTTGGTAAGCTCAATAAATAGATTAGGCTAGTTTGACCATCACTTAATCACTTTTCTTGACTTCCAACCCAGCATAATATTGTCCTACCCTAAGGGCTAACCTGAAAATTAAATAAAAATATTGTGCAGGAAATAGTGTAGTGCAATATTTTGTTTGTTTTTTAGTATTTTATAATAAATAAGAGAAATATATACATATACTATATATGGCCTTCTCGCCACAATCTCTTATGTATTTTATAGTATTGATTAGTTTGCTAGCTACATGTGCTCGCGATTCACTCGTGAGGTGTACTCCATCTGGAGAAATATTATCACGGAATGGTCGAGCTGTGAAATGGACACGTGGCTCCCTACTGTACCCTTTTCCTGAACGGTAGTTTTATATAGTCAGCTGTGTGTTTATAAAACTCGGAAATTTTCCCACCTATTATTTTCTGGTGGTCGGCGAGGGTTTTATTAGAGTAAACACTACAGCTAACGTTCTTCACTTGTAGGAATTAATTATGTTCCTTAGGAGATTAATTATCTTAGCTGGGTAACGTAATGGGTGAATGTCATTACCAACTAGATATATATTATGGTTCGAAAGTGAGACCACTCTAGCGCTCCTGTTAGTAGTGTATTGTTATAAAAATCGTGAGCAGTAGTTCCTGGTGACCTGAATATTCTCCCCTTTACTGCAGGTATGATGGCAAGTTCCTTGGATACCTGACTATGGATACGATTGCCACTATGAACATTATTGCTAGTAATTGTTGGCAGCTGTGATCTCAACCACTTTATTGTTGACTGAGGTTGGGGCCGAGATAGGCTAGAACTTTATAACAGGAGAGAATGCTATAGTTTATGTACACTGGTTATCTGGTCCGAAGTGACCAAAATTTATGTGTGGTATTTTCACAGCAAATAATTAGTTATTGAATTTATTTTAGTTGAGTGGACTGTATTAAAGAAACGGACTCTATTAATTTATATCTTCTACTGCAGTTTACCCCCTACTCAAATGGGGGGGTTATTTAAATAAATATATAAGCTAATATATCACTAAAATATTGAATAACGATAGGCTACTATTACTAATTATTAATGTACAATTAGTTAAATTAAAGTACAAGAACACAGCTACGCTGTTTGATGAGATAGGTCGGCTCTGCATATATACACTCGTTCTGAACAAAAAGAGTCACATTGAAAATTATTGAATGATCTAGCGTCAAGACAATAAGGGTCGAAATGATGCTTGTTGATAGTCTCTTCTTCCTCGAGTTTACCCGTTACGGGTACCTCGACGGCGTCATAACCAAAACCACAAAAACTATCTATTACAATTTCCAATATAACAAATATCTTGTTAATGGTCTGGATATGATACTCCCCAAGTAGCGAATTAGTGGAGTAGATGACTTCTGGTGATCCTGTCGCATAAACCGCGGGAAATATCCTGTATGCACGTGTTAATCAGGAGTGAGAGCTGAGACATGTGCCCGACTCGAGGTCGCGTGCAAGCTGCTGGAATACTGCGACATTGGTTGCTTCTTCCCCCCCACCCTTTTAGATTCTTGTAGTGTCTAATTTCCAGCTAATTTTCGGGGAGGGGGGTGGAGGAAGATATATGTTTATTCTCAGACTTCCATTAAATTTGATTTTAGGGGGCCCGGTGCAATTGTAGACTTTTCCAATTATGAAAAATAGTTAAAAATGTCAAACAAATCTCCCATTTTTTGGCATCAGTGATCTGAAAATTTCATTCCAATATCTTAAGAAATGGATTTTTTAAATTTAAAAAAAATAGATGCATGCGTGACAGGTGGAAACTGGTACTGATAATAACAATAACACCTCCTATTTACTGGCAATCAGGGATGAAGAGATGCAAGCACTTCTCCGATGCACAAAGAAGATAAGTTGTAGTAAGGAGGGTCCACAAAGTAGATATGCCGCTGGTGCCTCATGGATTGCCAGATTTCACACGTAATAATGAATTAGTATGTTATCATGCTGTATTCTATTATATGTCAAATAAATACATTGCCCAATGGCAATATTTCTGATGCCCATTTGTACAAAAAGGTGACAGCCATTTTTTTTTTTACTTTTTTTTCTCTCCTTTATTTCTATGCGGATTTTGTTGTGACCTCTACATCGTGGAGAATGCATATTCGGCACTGAACATGTGAAGTTTGAACGAAATTGGTCAACATGTTAATCAGCCACAGGGGGTAGAATTTGTGACTTTTATTATTTTTTTTCTGATTTATTTACAGAGTAAAAAAAATATTCTGTTTATTTATTTAGCTTGCATTGATGAATGAGGACCAGATGATGGCCTTATCACTAATAAATGGGCAATAAAGTTATTGGAATATTTATGTTTCGTTTTAAGAACATATGAATGATGGTAACTGCAGAAGGCCTATTGGTCCATACGAGGCAGCTCCTATTTATATCCACCCAGTCTCTTTCATATATATGTCTAACCTATTGTTAGACAGTTAAGGGGCCCAGTGTCTGTTTTTCAGTTAACCCTAACGTATCACAATATTTTGTTTTTGGGGGTTATATTTTCTTGACTTCATTTCAACACAACACGACCTACAACTTTCACATATTAGAGTGTGAATGCCAAACAATCTTAATTATATCTTACAAGATATGTCATTTATTAGAAGTACTATATTCAATGTCGAGAACTTTAAATGCATTTTTCTCTATGAAAAAGATTTTCAAATTTGAGACCTAGAAAAAGATTTCGTTTCTGACCGATTCTCACAATTTTTACATATTATGTGCAAAGTTCTTAGTGCTAAGGTGCCTAGTGAATCGATTAGTCATAAAGCCAAAACGTTTGGAGTTAAATATTTAGGGTATAAATCTGGCACTTATTTGGATGGCCACATTCAAAAAGTGTTTTACAGTAAACTATACTCCAAAACAATTATTTTCTCACTAGCAATTGAACGATATATGCCATCCTGAGACCATAATGAATACAATAACAATTGATGCCCTTGTAAGATATAGCAATTTGAAGTTGTGATTTTTTTCTTTTTCTCAACTTTTTTCTGTTCATGGTATGATGTTGGTCCATTAGGAAAAGTTGAAACATTTGCCATGAAGATTATGCACAAATAGAATTGAGTGTGTATGAGGAAGTTTCAGTGCACATGCACCAGGCCCCAAAATAAAGGGTTTTTATGGTAAATTTAACATATAGATTGGAAGAGTTGCATCCACTAAGAATTTATTAGATATGTCGACTTTGGCTGACGCAATACTCTCCCATTATTTCCGAGAGGTCTCTAGGAACATTTTCTTCGAATATTTAATAATGTTAATGACATACCAGCCTAATGTTAATGACATAAATAGCCTGACATAACCACTCTAATCTGGTATGTCAGGGGTTAGTAATTGGTGTCGGAAATTTCCGACACTTGTTGAGAATTAATTACCAATAACTGAATTTGTAAATTTTTATATTACTGTTTGGTTCATCAGCAGGAGATTTAAAGTGAACATCACAGCATCATATGGGAGGCAGCCACTTAACTAGGACGCTGCTCTGTTCTACGGATGATTATACAAAGCTTAAGCTTTTTATTTAAGAAATTACCTGGACTACTAAGACGAAACGTATTTATTAACCCGATTCAGATAATACAGGGAATTAAATATTTGTATCAAAATAATTCACTTCACATTAACCTTTAATATATTTTTAATAATTATACTTCCTGTTCTTTATGAATTATAACTAATAGCACCAAACCACTTCCACTGTGGAATTCCACCACTGTGGAATTGTGTAGAAGAATTAAATTGCAATTATGAATTGCCATCCCACTCAAACATAATACCAATATTTAAATATCCATTTCACTCACTCCAAATAAACCAAATATATATAAACCCACCCATATAATCCTACACTCCAAGGATAGTTGTTGGAGTCCCCCAGTAGTCTGCCCCCCAGTGTTACAGAAAAGGAATGCGCAACAATACACATAATGTTGTGGCCGAAGGAGGTGTGTGATGTATCCTTATTACACTTACTGTTGATGATGATGAAGAGCATGGCGGATCCTTACTATACTTACTGTAGTGGTTGAAGGAGACGCATGTTGGCTCCTGAATACAGGAGAGGGCGCAGAGGATATTATGCTGCTTTGTGCTGAGAATTACTCTGTTCTTAATGATGTAGCGTGTATTGGAACCTGTCGATAGTTTAAAGCCAAACGTTAGTATGAGCCTGATATTTATTGAACATGTGTTTGAGAGGTATAAGAGAAGAGATGAATAATTTTTGGATATGCTGCCCAGAAAACGACTGAGTATTGCCGTTAACGATCACCCACAAATGGTTCCATAGCTCACCCTTATTAGGATAACTCGGCCTTGTTTTTCTCCATCAATAATGTAAATTCCTTTCTGTAGGTGCAAGGGATAACAATTATTTTACACTGATAGACAAATTACATGATGGGGAATAACAAAATTGATCAGACGAAATATACAATTATATAGAATGTTGTGTCAACGGGGGAATCAAAAGAGTCGCATATAAACTACTTGTATAGAATTAAATTAAAATAATGAGAGACTAGTAAATGGAGATTCATACTTGGTCCACTAAATTGAACAAAATGGAAGGATTGCTTAAATCAGGAAATATTTAGGCCTCTGTGTCTAACAATGCTTATGTTTTGGTAACCTTAATGGCAGTTTGATGTAAGTCTCTGTACTGTAAAATGAACATCCGATCACATGAGTACATACAGAGATCGATGACAACGTTAATCACAGTAATAAGAAATCTCTCTTTTGAATAAAAAATTTATGTCTAAATTTAACATTATTTAGAAATATGAAACATAAATGAAGTATATATATAAATAAATTTTTTTAATAACAAACTATGTATAAAAAGATTTAAATATCCCAGTAAAAGACAAATAATCATAACTTGGATTAAAGAGTGGTTATTTCATAGAATGCAAAGTTAGCATAAATGGAGCTAAATCTTTGTAACACCAGGATGTCTGTTCTTGTAGCTTTGCTGTTAATCACAGATCTAAGTGATTAATCGCAAATGTACAATATTTGCACATTCGCAGACGATGCAACAATAGACTGAGAGATACATTAAGAAGTAGACTCAAAATACCTTAAGAACGCCCTAGACAAGCTTTTAAACTAGATGAAAATTAGAAGATTAGTTTGATGATATAATTAAAAATTTCTGTACCTAGGCAAACATTATAACTATTAAATGGATAATACTTATTTTTCAAATGTGAGAAAGAAAACAATCTGGGTGTTATAGTTAGCAGAGATCATAAGCCTAAAAATTGCATAAATGTACAGAATAAAATGCATATGATTCTAGAATTTTTTCTAGGACATTAAACATTAAAAGTTCTTATAATATTCTACAGCTTCGCATGGTTTAATTAGGCATTGTTTAGAAAATTCATTTCAGATTTGGTCACTATACATTAGAATAGTCATAAGTTCATTTGAACGGGTGCAGCTGAAGATGGTAATGGTTAAAGGCTACCCACAACGTTGCTCTATTTTCTTTTTTCATGTGAGTTGGTTGAATTATAAGATTTGTCTCAATTATATAATTGTGACTTATTCCCCGCATAATGATGAGAAAATTAATTCAAGGACTTAGAAACCTTCTTTATGAATATGGATTAAGAACGATTAATTTACATTCTCTGTAAATACTATGTATATTTACAGTACTTACATAACTGGTTTTCAAAGAGATGAAATGTTATACCAAAGGGAATAATAATAATAAAGTTTTAAATACTTCAACACAAAGTATAACACGCAACAATGGATACAAATTTAGACAGAAAAAAATAATTAAATAGAGTTGTTCACTTACTGAAAAAATTACCATTTAAAATAATAGGCATTTGATTCTGGATTTTTTCAATTGTAGGTTACATATATTTATGACCTAAAACGAACATGAGCATTTCCCATCACTGTTAAACTAGGACAGACGGGAAATGTGCTGAGGAAGTTGGGAAAAGGTGATTTGACCAATATAAAAGGAGACAGAATGCACTGGAAAAGAACTATGTCAGACGGAAATCAAATCATCAGGATGACAGTGGTTGTGACATCGAACCACTATAATCAACAAATAAACATGAGCTGGAGCCTGATAAGCAGGAATGCTGTTCATCACATAAATAACTGTAGGAGGATATTGGTTACATAGTTTTTCATATGCGCTATTGGGACAGGGCCGTCTGCTCCATAGAAGCAGCATATTTTTGTGATCGCCATCTCGTTTAGTACATTCTCTGCTTCAAGTAATTTTCCTACCACCATGGACGACAAAGATTTAATTTAATTTGTTACAGGAGAGCTGTGAGTAGCAGCGTTTTCAAAACATTCAAGTTTTTAGTTTCGAAGAGGCAGAGAAATATTGTGACGATACTAAAGACAGTGGTGTCAGACGTCGTAGCCAGGAGGATTTTGGAGCCGAGTTGTAGACGTTGAGACCCGGATGACGAAGGGGGAGGGGAAAAGTCCTGTCATCCGGGTCTATGACGAGGTAGCAGTTTCTTGACGTGACCAGTCACCGGATATAACAAGATGACATCATAGCAATAGCTTTATAGTTTTAGAGTGCAGTAGAGGGGTACACTGCGCCACGAGACATTGCAGAGAGCAGACGTACTAGGACCAGCTCCGAGATTTTTGTTGAAATATTCAGTTTTTTATGGAGATCTGGATTTTGTAGATTTTATTTCGTTCACCTACTGATAGACAGTGAAACAGGTGCTAGAGCAGTGTAATAGCCTACTACTTATACCTGAGAGACATTCGTGTGAGCGACAAGAGGCAACGATTTGTGTCGCCAGTGATATTACAGTTTCGATTTACGCAGTGAAGTGGTTCAAGCGAGCAGTGACAGTACCATTGATTTTATGAAGAATAATTAAACTGGTTGTAGGGGGAGTGTGATAGCCTACTGCTTCCTGGGAGGCATTCATATGAGCGACAAAAGGCTATGATTTCTTCTGCCAATGACACTAGCAGTTGTGCGTTGGATGGTGCTGAGGCCAGTGTGAACAGAGACAATTACAGTGATTTAATAGTGGTCGTGCTGTGGAGAGTAGCCAAAGGTATCCAACTACAATTGCTCAGTGGTCATCTCTTGGCGAGAGCCACTTCAGGTCACAGTGGGAAGGAGGTACAGGAGGATTTGCGGGGTCCTTAATGGGTCATTTGCGCATATGCAGTTATGGGACAAGTAGTTTAGATTATGTTAAAAGTACGGTGAACCAGTGAGTAAATGGAGGGGTGACCAACGACAGCTTCGAGCATTGGCGACTAGGCCAAAAACAGCATCATCTGTTGCACATAAGAGCAACACACGCTATGCTAAACATGTTACGATTCCATTTCAATGTTTCCGATTGCATTGATAAATTGAATTTTCATAGATTTCGATTTATTTTCACTCCGATTTAATTATTTTGTTTGACATTGTGTTGGAATTGAGCTGTGTTGCTTACCAAACCGTTTATTTTGCGAGAATAGTCTTTTTTTATATTTTCATTGTTTTTCATTTCGTTTTTTGTTCTTATTATTCTTTTTCAGTGATGGGCACATCAGATCAATTGATGTTCCCATTTTGTGACGAAAACATCAGATCATTTGGGAACATAAGGTGGGGAAGACGAGGGGATGGGGGAAGTGGTAATGATGGGGGAGGTAAAGAAAGGGGAAGGGGTAATGGAGAGTTGGAGGAGGGGACTGGGGAGTTGGGGATGGTGGGCAGGACGAGGGGATGCGAGAGTGGGGGATGGTGGGTGTTACAACCCTGGTTTCTTAATTGCCAAAGCCAGGGAACCAGGGGTTAAATCGGATTCTTTTATATTCATGCAGGGATCAGTCACTTTAGTATTTTGATAGTGACTGACTACTATTTGATAGTGGCCCTGACAGAGTAATTATGTGTGAGTTCTTATTAAATAAATATTAGAACATTAGTTGATAGGATTGGATATGTAAGATGGATGTTTAATACCAATATAACTTATATATTCAAAGGACCTGGATCCTTGTGTTTATGCTCGCATCTTCCCTGCCAGACATAGGAGTAACCTTGTTGCTCACAGAGCTGAAAGACTGTATGTTAATTGTATATTAATATAATATAGAACTAGTTATTAGGTATTCTTAGAATTGTTGCTATTCTTAGGAGTTGGAATGGTGGTGAGGACGAGGGGATGGGGGTATAGGGAATGGTTGGAAGGATGAGGAGACAGGGAAGAAGGAATGGTGGATACGGGGGGACAGGTGGGGTTGCTTTGTTCACTGTTGCTAATCCACAGCTACACGTGAATGGATACAGCTAGTAAAAAATATATATCTTATTAATATTAATATATATATTGAAATCCTTTAGTTATTTCTTAAGATAATTGCAGATTACTAGTGTTTTTATATATATTCATGAAATGTGTACTAATTAAATTTTTAACTGCACATGTAAATGTTTGGTAAAAATCTGACCTTTTATTCAAGTTAATGATCTTATGTGATGAAAAATGAAAAAATTTATTAATATAAAATTTGTTTGCATAGTTTTTTAAACTTTTTACACTAAATTAATTTCATACAATTACTAGCGAGCTAGGACTATGAATTAAGAACAGCAACAGAGAGGATCATTAGATGAGTCAGTACCATTAGTTACCACACATCAGGAAAATACCGAACAGGAAGACATCTCCCTGAGTTTGTCTCGGGTACAGTTGTTAATTTCTTTATTTAGTGTGTATAGAATAAAAGTATAATGGATATATTCATTGCGAAAGTAATTAAATGCAATAAGATTGGGAACAGTTTCTGAGATTTTTGGGCACGATGGATAAATGATAGAGTCAGAGATTAAGTGAATTTGGGATTAGGTGGGTATACATGGTAAGTGTGTGAGGAAGTTAGAAATTAAGTGGGTGTATATGCTACGTGTGTGAGTAAGTTAAGGATTAAGTGGGTGTACATGGTAAGTGTGTGAGGGAGTTAGGGATCAGTGGGTGTGCCTGTAGAGAGGTTACCTCCCTGTGAGGATGACTCATGCAAGATCATCATCAATGAAATGGCGATGAAAAAACCAACATGTTA
>WNGS01009421.1:34675-71937 GCA_020271785.1 Procambarus virginalis
ATAGTCGTAATGGCTTGGTGCTTTCTCCTAATAGTTCCCTTCCCTTGTAGCATACATGTCATTGTTTCCATAAAAGTGTTCCCAGTTATCAATTAATGATATTGTATTCGATTTACAATATTTATCCAGTCGGCAGTTGACAACAAGTGTCCTCGACAACCATTCTTTCCAAACTCTCTTTCTTGGAAGAATGCCACATATGATCGGTATGCCTCCCTTGCTCCTAACTATTTCCATGGATGTCTTAAACCTCTGTATCAGTGTCTCACTCCTAACTCGTCCCTACATCATTTCCACCGGCACTGATACAATAATGGATATGGGGTGTTTCTATTTCTACCAATAATATTAACCACTGGTGTCCTCAGGTGTAGACGACACCTGCGAGCTGATGAATGTCACCAACTTCCTGGCCAGTGACCCTTCCCTGGATGCTGCCCCTGATGGTCTCACTACAACATTTCCGGTCCTAGAGAGGTCAGTCGCTCCTCTTGTTCTATAACTTATGTTTTATTATTATATAAAACAACGACAATAGAAGATAGATATAGGTGAAACACAGAATAACAAACACTCATCGAACTATTAAGAGCGGGCTTACAATAAACTACATTCGGCAATCCTCGCCTCAACCTAAGCCTTCAACATTTTTATATAAAATATTCAAATTTGAACATTAGTAGTGGTTTGTATAATTTATATCCATTTTCGATTGATCAGTAAAAGGGTGATTTGAGTGGGATCATTTATACACATATATCTCAATAATATCATCTTGTCTCATTAAAGACATTGTTTCTCACCTCACTTCATTTCTCCCTATATATCCACACCATTGAATTGTAAATCCAGAACAGAAGCCCCAACCAAAACATATACCCTGCCCACAAAAACAGCGTGGATCTTACAAAGACTAAACCAAGTGGAGGAAGGACATGGCCCTCCACCCTCGGCCATGGTGGAGGGTGTGAAGGTCTTCGTACAGGACAGAGGGGAGGATGGAGGCCACAAGAAAATAGTTCAACATAATCGCCCGACCATTGCATCCAGTAAGCACACTGTGGGCAATGATTGCAAGAGTGCCCGAGTTTCCACTGATAAGGGCCAAAGAGTAAACAGGCCCCGAACCAGCACAGTAGTAAGTGGCACTCCCGTACAAGTGGACAACCTCTGGCCAGTGCTTAAGGCCTTGGTAACGGAATTGGTCGAAAGTTTGCTGTTGAAACACGGTATCAAGCGAACCACAGAAACTCGATACACAATTGAGCACAATCTCAAGAAATTCGGAAAAAAAATATCCTCACCTTCAAGAAAGCAGGGAAGGGAACACTTTCCTAAAAACAGTTAGAGTCTAGTACTTCTGAAAACGGCCTTGATGAGTACATTTCAAGTACACCAAGATCCTCAACTTCCATGGTGATTTCATCTGACTCCATGGATACCACGGTAATATCAACAACTTCCAACAACCTAGAGGACTAAAGACCCTGTAATGAAATGCACATGTGCTGCACACAAAATTACAACACTTGCAATGCATAGCAGCAACCAAATGCATACACATCATGATACAGCCCCCTCCTCTGAATATACAGTACGTTTTAATGCTAATAATAAGTACAATCCTGACTTCAGGCTTAAATACGCTTAATCGCCAGAATCGTACCAAAATATTGTGAATATTAGAGTTTACCTGAAAAGCTGAATAGAAAACCCCGACCTAACCTAAATTTCTTAGTGTATGAGGGCAAGCATTTTATTGCTTCTTAATTACAATTAGTATGTAACCTATATTTATATTACAGTTTTATAAAACTAATAAAACAAAACTAAAGTCTTTCAATAAATTATAAAGTAACTCAGAATATTTTGACATTTTTGTATAAAATCTCTATTGTTTAATAAAACTGAAAAAGATATTCTTTATATATAAAACTTTTGTATACAAGCTTGAACCCGAAAACATCATCCTAAAATTTTGAGTGTCTTAACAGAAAATGAGAAGAATGTATATATAGGGAGGTAAATGTATTTATGTACTATGCATGACAGTAAGGAAATGTACTTATTACATTTAGCATTAAAACGTAATGTCTGTTCGGAGGATGCGTTACGTGAAACATAAAATCTCAAACTATTGAAGCTTCTTCCTTCCATGGGTCAACGGGCAATCCAGAGGATGTGCCATATATGTAAAATGTGACCTTGATCAACTAGCCCATAACCAGCCCACGCGATTGTGGGCTAGCAACAGAGGTGATGGAAGTATCCATTTAGCTAAGACACGACAAACTTGAAGTGTTTAATTTTTAGGTCTCCACGTGCTGAAATGGATCTCTCGGTCTTAGTTGGATATGCGACCACCTCAAATACAATAATTTGTGGTGATTACATGCCCATCATTGCTTTGCACTGCGTTCGAACATAACAAATTAGGCCGGCACTCACATAGCGCATCTACTTGACCAGGAATCCAAATCCTAAACATGAATGAATTCACCTGATCCAAGGAGGTAGATTAGCCCTTACTTCGTTTAAGCCTTCATAAGAGATGCAGCTACATGGTGAGTTGAGTCAATATTCACAAGCGACCACTATGGGGCCCAAATTTATCCAAAGTTGAATCTAACCACCCCACCTCCACCTCCATCAGAAACCTGAAACTACGCCCTAGCAACATGGGACCCATTTCAAAACCTCATTTCAGAATGGAATAGGAACTAAGATGTTCCCGAAGACATTAACCAGGCAGAACATGATTTTTTTTAAAGAGATTCATAGTGCAGCTAACCACTCAATTCCACTGAAAAAACAGTCTGCCAGAAACCAGAGAGATCACTGATGCTTTCGTGAACATGTCGGGAAACTAAATAATAGACTCAACCGCACAAGAAAGCTATTCAAAAAGGATTCAAGTGAACGCAACAAGACCTTACTTTGTGACGTCAAGGAACATGTGCATCAAGAGACCAGGATAATCAAAGAACAAAAGTGGATGTAATTGTGCTCACATCTGAATGAACACACTTCTCTTGAAGAGATGTGGCAAAAAATCCACAGAGCCAAAGGAAATAAAACACCTAAAAGCCCACACCCAAACGATCCATGCCAGGAAGCCGAGCTACTGGCAACTAGGATTGCAAAAAGAGCAGCCAGTAGTTAGCTTCCACCAGATGGTTTAGCAGTGCAAACAGGATTAGAGGAAGAAAGGTGGTACAGAATCCTAACAGCATGTGCAGACGTCTCTGACACTAATACCCCTTTCACACTGGATGAGCTCAATTGGGCTAAGAAAAACTCCAAAGATACATCCCCTGGAAACTATAAAATAATAAAAAATAAAATGATTAGAAACCTCGGCCCAGAGGAAGGCGCTGCACACCTTATGTTAATTAATTTAGCCTGGACTTCTCAAACTAGACCTACAGCTTGGAATATGGCAGACATAGTGCCGATCCCAAAACCAAAGATCCAGTAAATCTAAGACCCATCTCTCTCCAAAGCTCTGTGCAGCCAAGTACGGCTGACAGAATGGCACTAAACAGACTTGAGTTCAAAATGCCTAAACTGCACCAGGATCAATGCCTATATAAGAGGGGTTGGCGAAGTGGAATGTATTACAACTCTGTTAGCCCACTTGAATGATAGTCCAGGAATGCTGATAATCCTAGACCTCCAGAAAGCCTTTGAACTGGCTTGTGCTCCAGCTATTCACTGCTGCCTCATCGACAAAGAGGTCAAAGGTAACCTGCTCTCCTGGACCAAAAACTGTTTCATAAACAGAGAAGGTGGAGTAAAACTTCATGGCACAGTCTCAGAATACTAAAAAGCATGAAAATGGTACACTGCAAGGAGACATTGTAAGCCCCCTTCTCTTCAACTGTTTAACGGAAGGAATCATGGCTAAAAAAGAGGTTGACATTGCCACAACACTGCAGACTGCTTAACTACGTGTACGACTTTGTCATCAACATTAAAGGAAGGGATGTAGCACGCCTTGCACCCAGATGCTTAGACTGCATCAGTTAAGAGGCAAAGCAGATTGGTATCAAACTGAAACCCTCAAAGACAAAAGCTATGCCCATAAAAAGAGGGAAGCTCAGCATCCAACTCACAGTGCAGGGTCAACCAATTGAATGGGTAAACACTTATCAGCATCCAGGACACACACATAAATTTTAATACTGAGTTACTCACTTACTTGAGAGAGAGAGAACCGAGACCTGGACAGCGATCCGCAGGTCGCTAACCCCTCTCTGGAGGAGCCAATCTGCAAGTCCTTCCCACATACTATATACAGTGTCACTGGGGGTGGATGGGGCACCGCTAGCAAGGGGGCTGCTAGGGGCTCCGGAGCCAGAGTACTTAGTCTCTCCGATTCATGTGACTCACCAGAGTCACTTGGTCCCACAGGAGAGGACCAGTAATACCCACCACAGCAGGTCTTCGCTCCCACCACTAGGGGTGCCACTGATCCACCCAGGTCAACCATGGGGAAACTGCTATTAGCAATTCCATGCTAGACCCATGGAGGGGTGAAGGAAGACCCAGGCTTACCTTTACCGTGGGTCTTGCCTGCCAGACAAAAAGTTAAAGGAATTCCTTTCCTGCCTGCCTTCTATATCACTTAACAAGGTCGCCAGCTGGGTTAATATTTCTGCACCCCAGCAGTGCAAGTCACTGGGGTGTATACTATATACCCTGTTGCCAAAGGCTTACTACTTATACAGCATTGACACAGGACTGGTAGCCCAGGGTGCTCCTTTATATAATTATATAAGGGGGCATATTACGGGTAAAGTAAAAGTTGTTCAATTTGTTTGTAAATTTATTTATGTAATGGTTATAGAGAGGGCTGCAACTGGTCCAAGTTTCAGCGACACAACCAAAATAGAAAGGGAGAAAAAAATACGTATTATGCAACGAATTTTTCAACATTTTCGAAAAATTTCTAGGAACACATGTGTTAACTAAAATCATGTTTATAACAATCAGATGTCACATTAGCATGTAATAAAGGATTTCATTAGACAGTTTTATCAAAAAAGTGTTTAGTACAATAGTACAATTATTCAAAGTTCCCTTTCCAAAAATCTGCAATATATGATGGTTTTCATTATTTATAAAATCAATAAATTGACTTTGGACTAAAATGTTTTATACAAATTGTAGAAGCACAAACTCTACATATAAGGTGTAATTTGCATGTAAATTGATTAAAAAATGAAAGCTGTGAAACACCTTGAAGTTGAAAATTTCTTTACCTGAGTAAAATAAGATCAAAGTTTGGCCACCTGTAGCCGAGCTTGACGTGGACCAATTTCGATCATAATTGGCACCTTGCAGATAGGCATCCGTTCAGCAAGGTGTGTAAGTTCCATGCAAATCCCCTGATAACAAACGGAAAAAATTGAAAAAAAATCCATATAAATATATATATAATATATATATATATATATATATATATATATATATATATATATATATATATATATATATATATATATATATATATGCTGCACATATATATTACAATTATTTATTACAAAATATCCAATTATAACACTAAAACATACTAACCTATTATAATTGGTCCGAATTGTGGGTCCTAAAGGTGGCACTGCAATGGGCACTCACTGGCACCTGCATGATTGCTGGATCACCTTCCTCAGGAGCCTGTCTTGGCTTGTTGGAGGGAGGGAGGTCTAGAAAGGTGTGTGAGGAGGGTGTGTGAGAAAGGTTGAGGGAGGTTGAGGAAGGTTGAGGGAGGTTGAGGTGGTGTCAGTGTCGCGCCTCACACCTCACCACCATCTGTCACTCTTCTCCGCGCTAAAGCGGCTTTCTTTTACTGATAAAGACGGGGACCGAGTGCCAGATTTGCTGCTCTTATCTTCTAACGCTTCATCTATATATGTCATTGTGCAGTAGACGCAAGAATGCGCTATTCCAAGAGCGAGAATGAGCGCGCATTGACAAAGCGTCTGCATTCAACAAGACACACAAGGTGACTGAGGGCTTGTGGCCTGCTCAACCCCACGAGGGATGAAAAAGTTGCCAATGAGTGTATATTTACTCTTCATACATACAGAGTTATTTACGACGTTATTACGAAAAAATTGACGTTAAAACGTACGACGGAATACCTTCGGCGCGCCACAGCTGCGGGGCACCGGATTCTGCACAATTACGCATGGAAATGTGCCATAAATACGTCAATTTATATCGTAAAAGCATTCTGATTGCACCAGAGTGTTGCCAGAACTACGTAGTATTTTGATAAATATTTCAAAATATTACGATTTTTCCCGAATTTTTTCGGTGATGAACCTCCTAGACCCATGGAGGGGTGAAGGAAGACCCAGGCTTACCTTTACCGTGGGTCTTGCCTGCCAGACAAAAAGTTGCAGGAATTCCTTTCCTGCCTGCCTTCTATATCACTTAACAAGGTCGCCAGCTGGGTTAATATTTCTGCACCCCAGCAGTGCAAGTCACTGGGGTGTATACTATATACCCTGTTGCCAAAGGCTTACTACTTATACAGCATTGACACAGGACTGGTAGCCCAGGGTGCTCCTTTATATAAGCCTGTGTTGCTTTACCACTCTGCAGCTATTAAGAAACTTCTATAGAAAATAATTAAACAACAGTTCATTAGGTGATACCATGATAATCTTCGTGTATGCTCATAGAGATCAGAATGGAGGCGCAATTAAACACAATGATAAAATATGTGATATTTACTAACACAAACTACATGATCACATATACAAATAATAATGACATATGAATGGACATAAAGAATAAATAATCTAGAGATTGTCTACAACTCTTCTCTCACGACCTCCAGTCACTCCATCAACTAGGCAGGTTTAAAAGTTCACACCCTCTCACAGAGGGGGGCTGCTTCGTCCACGTCGTCCAACCCCTCTCCAACTGCTGCGTTGTCCACACACACTGTCCTCTTCAACAGTCTTGGACACAAGCAGCCCTGCAGCCTATCCAAATCTAATGCACTAAAGTTATACCGAAACATGTATAGATAAATATCGTGGCCTTTCCAGCCTAATCAATAAGGGGGGTAATGGGAGGGAAAATTAATCTACCTTTAACATTCCTGACTCACGACTCCTTTCCCTCGATGGTGCTTGGGAACCCGCGGTTCCTGAGTCGGTCCTTGATAATCCGGTACCGTGCTGCAAGTCCTCAGGGGTCGTGAAGCCGTCGCGTCGTCGCCGAACCACTC
This sequence comes from Procambarus virginalis, assembly GCA_020271785.1. NCBI lineage: Eukaryota > Metazoa > Arthropoda > Malacostraca > Decapoda > Cambaridae > Procambarus > Procambarus virginalis. The sequence goes on from WNGS01009421.1 coordinate 41,919, forward strand.
CCAGAGTTTCAGTTATCTCAATCCTGGACCAACCAGAGGGCATTGAGCTAATCACTGTACACACACACACACTCATTCCATCTACTAGGCGTTGCTCCTCATCCTGGGAACGGAGTCGTCCCTCCAACAACCTCAGTGAATGTGATCCAGTCACAGCCAGGCCTTCCCGCGTCACCGTCCAGACCCTCAGCGTCAGGCAGCGGCCTCCAGCATCGTCGCCGACCGATTTTCCAAGTTTTGGCCCTTCTCTGCCCAATAAACTTTGCCTCTTCTTGTTTCCCAGAAGCACAGGGCCTCCAATAACAATGGTGGGCTGCGATGGCTAGCAATAATTCACTGAGTAAGGCTCCCACAGTCTCCAATCCTCGAGAGCTGACCGGGGCACATCCTTCCACTCTCATAGTCAGGTCAACTCTGACATTACTATCGCCGGCGCCGCCAAGGGCACTCGGTGACGTCACGGCGGTCTCTGATTGGTCGCCCGCGGCACGTGACGTAAGTCAGCCAATCCGCAGACGTGTTGCGTCGTCCACAAAATGGTGGATCTGCAGGTAAGGAGTACCATTTTGTTTGTATCAAGGGCGCCACTTGCCCCTTTACCTACAAACATAAAAATGCAAATTTCTCCCTTAATAGACGTTCGACCTGGTCGCCACATATATCAACAAACTTCCTGCATCTCAGAGAATCAGCAGGGGAAGCTGATATGACTCTTTAAGTCGGGCTTGGAGAGAAATAGAAGGGGGTCCATAACAACAGGCAGTCAGATCAGTGATCGACTATGCAGCACCTGCACTCACAAGCCTATCGCAACAACAGTTGAAAAAGCTGGAAGTTTCATAAAATAATTCTATGAGAGCTGCCCTGGCAGGCCCTATGTGAACCAGGCTTGATACTCTTAGATTGGAAACAGGCTTGCTACAAGAGAGACTATCTAAAAGAATAGCTAAGATTATCAGTAAGATAATTGTTTCCCCTGATCCAGTCTCAGTACGACAGGCCTTGGTGGTTGAACTTGGCCAAAACAATGGAAACTCTTGAGCTGCCAGATCGGGAAAAGTCCTCAACAGACAACAATAAAAAATCATGATTCTTGATAGAGGAGGTGATTAACCACACCCAAACTAATTGGGTGTGATTGCGTCATAGCCCCGGAGAAGAAAATAAAGAGTACTCAGAGAAGACCTTGTGGATCCTCACTGACCACTTTGATATTTTCTTGTTCCTCACCGTGGGAGGTGCCTCCCTTCAAAATAGAAGGCACTACGGGCTCACCATAGCCCGTGTTACCTGGAACATTTTGTTTCAGGTAGCAAATCTTTAACAACAACAACATTCAAAATAGTATTAAAAAGTCTTCCAGTGAAAGAGGCTGCCTATGATAAAACAATCCTAAGGTGCATCATAGAAAAGAAAAAAATGAGCAGCATTGCAGTAGCAGGAGCCACTCACATCTTCACTGACGGATCAGTGGACTCAGAATATTAGAGTGCTGGTGCTGCTCTTTGCACGAACAACAAACTGGCATATTGGAGACTGGGAAGACCAGTATCATCAACCCAAACTGAGGTGTTTGCCATAAAACAGGCATTCGCATTGGTGATTGCACAAAACACTCAAAATGCAATCAAAATACACTCAAAGGCTGAACTTCAAATATTAGGAAAAAGCAGTGGAAAGACAATGATAATTACCTCCATTTGTGTTTTGGAACAGTAGCTAAAGGCAAAAGACCCAACATAACCATAAATTGTATCCCATCCCATGATGGACTCCCCTTAAATGAGAAAGCTGATGAAATGACTAAATTGGCAACTCGTCATTCAGTGAAACAAAACAACCCCAACCCAGCCTGGAGTACACAAAAAACACCATCACAAAAAAACTCTCACACCTCAACAAAGAACATCTACACCAAAGAGTAGCAAAAAGTTCGCCCTCTGCAAATATGGTATCTTCAGGCCATCAAGTTAGAAAGGTGGAATCCCAAAAAGAATCCACAGGGATGTAGCAGTTCGGTTACACAGACTATGTCTATGTATAGATGGACCTGGGAGATTGGTGAACCCAGACAAAGGGAATGCATCTTCTGCCAAACAATCAGAGAAAAGCCACTTCTTAACTATCTCCATGAATGTGAAGCAACAACGACCTAAGAAGAACATTAAATATCCCTGAATATTCCAGTAACCACCCTAAAACCATCAACACTGCTGCCACTACTCTTGCTCAAAAAAGGTGGCCAGCAGTTTGACACCCTCATAAATACTGTCAAGCAGTATCTTCAACCACGATAGCATCCAGACTATATTTACAACCTCAGCACACGGTATACTTTTATTAAAAATCTACCATTTAAGGCTATTCATGCCCGTGCCAACTCTTGGGTAGCTTAAACCTNTTTCATAAAACTAGAAATTGATTCCAATCACTCTTTCAAACACTTTATTATGTGTGATGTTAGTGCAACTGGCCTATAATTTTTGCCAAGGCTTTACTCCCCCCTTGTGCAACGGAGCTATATCTGCAGATTTAAGTGCTGCTGGTATCTCCCCTGTATCCAGGCTCTTTCCATATTACGCTGAGTGCTCTCGCTACTGGTACTTTACATTTCTTTATGAATATTGAATTCCATGAGTCAGGCCAGGCTGAGTGCATGGGCATATTGTCAATTCTCTTTCAAAGTCTTCCGAGTTTGTGGTAATATCCGTTATATTATCTGCAGCTTGAATGTCATTCATAAAGAAGCTGTGGGTCATCAACTTTCATGTGTTAATTGGTGTGCTAAACATAGCCTCATACTGGCTTCTTAGAATTTCACTAATCTCTTTGTTGTCCTCTGTGTACGTACCTTCATTGTAATTAACGGTCCAATACTGGTCGAGGGTTTGGATTTTGATTTAGCGTATGTGAAAAAATATTTCGGATTTTTCCTTATCTCTTGTATAGCTCTCTGTTCCAATTCCATTTCCTCAGACTCATATGATCGCTTCAACGTTTGTTCGATTTCTTCGATCTCCCTGCTTAGGCTTATTTTCCTTGCTTGTGATAGTTGTGTCTGCCGAAGCATTTCCGTTATTTTTTCCTTCTCCTGTACAGTCGTCTGCGTTCTCTTTCTAGAGTGTTCCTCTTTCTGCCCCTCCTCACGGCACGTGCTTCAAGCAGACCTTGTAAGCTTCAGCTGTCAGTTGAGCTATTCCCTGTGTGGGAGTTTTGTCGCTTAAGACCGTCTCCCATTGAATGGTTGAAAGGTCTACATTATTTTTTCCCAGTCAATCCTCTTATTGTTGAAATTGAATTGATTGAATATTCCTTCTCGCTTGTTGGGTCTCTTAGATCTACTACCGTTATTTATGCTAGTTCGCACTTCAATGAGCTTATGGTCTGAGTATGAAGTATCTGAGATTGTTATGTCTCTGATTAGTTCATCATTGTTTGTGAATAACAAGTCTAGTGTGTTTTCGTTCCTAGTTGGTTCTGTAATCTGTTGATTGAGCGAGAATTTGTCACAGAATCTCAAAAGTTCTCTGACCTGTGGCTGGTTATTTCCCGGGTCATTCCCTGCTATGATATTTGTGTTTGCCATTCTCCATCTTAGACTCGGTAAATTGAAATCTCCAAGGAAGATAATATCTGGAGCTGGGTTTGCTAGGTCATCAAGTATGTTCTCTATTTTGTGCATCTGCTCTGTGAATTCCTCAACCGTTGTATCTGGCGGTTTATATATTAAAATAATAATTAGGTTAGTTTCTCTACCTTAATTCCAAGTACCTCTACCACCTCATTAGTTGAGTTTAGTAGTTCTGTGCATACCAGGTCCTCTTTAATATACAGACCTACTCCTCCATTTGACCTAGTTTTTCTATCACATCTGTAAATTATAATTTGGAATCCAGATTTCACCATCCATGTAATCTTTTGTATGAGTTTCCGTGAATGCCCCAAATATGGAGTTTGACTCTAATAGGAGACCATTTATGAACTTGACTTTATTCTTGACTTTGGCTTTAGACCTTGAATGTTTGCAAAAATGAATGATTGTCCATATTGTGTGTCACTTCTGGAAGGTTTTGGTGGTTCTCCCTCCTCTCTACCCTGACCCAGGGTGTGTGTTGTGGCAATGGTTTGTCCAGTTTTGGAAGTGATATTGGGGAGTGTGGTAGTCTCTGTGTAGTTGGGGGTGTAGTATGTGTGGGCTTGATGACGAAATGTAGTCCAGTCTCGGGCATTTCCCCCTCTCCATCCGTACTCCTGCCACGTTTCTGCCTGTCTGTTTCTCCCTCTGTTTCTGCCTGCCTCTAAAAAATGTTCAGGGCTATTATATTGGACTTCCTCTTATATAGCGCTGTGTACCTCTGACGTGGAAATCGGGGCAATGAAGATCGTAGCATTTCCTCTCATTAACTGAGAGTTTGCATAGCTTAGGGTGAAAATATCTACACTCAGTATCAAAACGACATCTGCCTTTCCCTAACCAGTTCCGGCATTTCCGTGGGTGCATGAATGAGCATTCCGTGCCTCTGGGCCCATATCTGCACTGTCCTTTTGCATAATACCTGCAAATATTTCATCTGTGATTGCATTATTCTTGTTTGTATCCGTGTACGACTTGGCTACCTCTGTGATTTTTGTTCCAACTTTCTCGTTTCTGCATTTATTCTCGGTATTACCCTTATCTTTCGCCTTGTTGCTTTCGTCTTTCTCATTCGTCTCATTTTTTATCTCCTTATTCATATCACCAGTTTGCTCTACAATATTGCCTTCATTTTTGTGTACCTCGACGCTATGTCCTTCTACATTGCTACTTTGACTCTCTAAATTCTCAATCCCTGGGTTGTGCTCAGAGTTCGTTGCTGTTTATATACTCTGCATATATTTCTGGTAGTTTTTGTGTGAATTGTAGCCTGTGTACTTCAGGAATGTCATTCATTAGTTTGGCAATGTTTTCCCACACCTGTCTGTCACTTTCACAGATCCAGTAGGTACCTTCCCGGTTTGCATATTGTGTAGGTAATCCTGTACAACTCAGGTGAAATCTTATGTTACAATATTACATACAATGCCTACAACAGTCTTCCGAAGCCTTATGGCAGCCTCCACACACCTCCATGTTGGGTTTGTGATGTTATAATATTATATGCATATATTTATAATATTATATATATGTATATATAATATGTATACAGTATATTATAATATTACATATGTTTATTTGTTAAAGTTTATGTGGGGGTACTTATCGCCTTGTGGAGAAAATATGGTCCTCTTGGGACCGTATAGTTGACCGTTGTTGTCCCAGGTCGGGGGGCAGGATGTCACGGTTGCCAGTTACTTGATTTATACACTGATTATTTGCCTGTATTTTCCTAAGGGAATTTCTGCTTTCTTCCGGCTTACAATGTTATTAACTTACTCTATTACTAGTTCCTAAACCTACTTGCCCGTATTACAGTATATATTGCTGGTATATTATCACTGAGGGAGTATACTGTTACTGAGGGACTCCCTTACACTGTGTAGGCCTCGTGGCTGTGGTGTAAACACAAGTGTGATGCCTCCTCCACAACTTTACATTTATACTTTTTCTATGAACAATTCTCTAACACTATTCACTATTTATATGTTATGTTACACGTTCCACTTCACTGTTCACCGTATCACTGCTCGCTAATTTGATATATATCGCTTTTGCCTGTACACATGAGCCTGGTGGCACTGGCTCACCACGTGGGACCACGTTTATTCTGTATTTAACTCAAAGTTCCATTTTTAATTTCTGTATTCAACTTTCCTACGGGTCACTATGCACTGGGTGATCACTGTGGCCGTAATCCATAGTTGTAATCCTAAAAAAATCCGGTTTATTCCAGTGTTTTCACGGAGCGCGACGACGACACGTCTGTCCCCAACCCGCCAGTTATTCCACCTGGAAACAAGCGTCATTGCAGATGGAAAATTTATCCCTCCGAGGGCCCCCTGACAGGAGGATTTTTGAACGAGTGACCCACATATGAGGGATCTCTGCTTCATCACCACTAGAGATGGTTACGGAGTCAGAAGTCTTCCAACAAGGTGCAGGACTAATGGCTCATGTTGAGTAGGATCATCAGACAAGTAAGTCAACAGCCGGTATTCACCTCGATTCTATTTCCGTGATTACTGTCTGGAGTCTTGAAGATTGATTTTCTGACGGTGTAGAGATTTTCTCAAGGATCTTTGACAGTTTCTATTAATCGTTCATGAAATCCTCCATGCCATGGGGCTCTCAGAGGGATAAATTTCCATCTGCAATGACGCTGTTCCAGTGTGGAAGTAACTGCAGGATGGGAACAAATTCCCGTAGACATGCTTCTCCAGCTACAAGTTGCTCTGTTGTCTGAAATCATCAGCTTGGGGCATGAACGGCGTGCTGTGAATCTGCGGGAAGCTTGAAAATGATTGAGCAGTCATATCGGATGTTAGCTCTAGATGTACTGCTCTGGTGGTAGCACAGGTGAACAGACCTTGCCTGATAGGTTGCTTATGGAGTCCCTGTTAGATATATTGCTCCTGTATAATCTACTCCTGTCGTTTCGAAAGGGTGTAGATGGACCACTCGTTCCTTTGGTAGGGGTGGTGGCCCTGGATAAGAGCAAGTTCTTGCATCGTACCTTCGGCATATCATGCAATTTTTCAAGATTGATTTGACTGACTGTCTTCCCTGAGAAATCCAATACTGTTGTCTGATTTGTGTGAGTGTGTCTAACACTCCTCCATGTTTGATGATTTGTTGATGTGTGTGTAACACAATCATCCTTGTGATCCAATGATTTTTTGGTAAAAGCCATGGATGCACGGTATATAGATGATATCTGCGTGTTTAAGTCTCCCCCACAACGCAGAATGTTGTGATTTTCTTGGTCTATCCACAGACCGAGATTGTGTTTTAACTATGCGGAAGATTTTCATAGTTATTCCCGAAGTTTTCTCTCTGTCTTACCCATAGATAAGTGCATCTGGAAAAGTGTATTTTATACCTCTTTTCTGAGATATTGAAACACGTTCTGTGTTACATTAATTAATTTGATGAGCGAGGAGTAACGAGTACAATCAAGACGATATTGAGCTTGCTGCCTGGTGTTAGTTATGGTTTGTGTCGTGATGACGTGTGGCTTTTGTTCAGGCCAACTACCATTCACTAACCATCTAGGCCCATGAAACCAAATATCTGCCTTTGCAAACTGTTTAAACGTCATACCTCTTGATAAAAGATCAGCTGGATTTTCTTTTGTTGGTACATGCAACAATTGAAAGCCTGCGGAAATTTCTTTAATTTCCGAGACGCGATTTTTTACATAGGGAGTCGGACAGTTGTCGTTTCGTACCCATTGTAAAACAGCTTCATTGTCAGACCATATAATGACATCTTTGATGTTCATGGTAGACAAGACTTGTTTGATATGCACTGCTAACGTGTGCCAGTTAGCATGCAGTTAGTTCCATCTGAGGCAAAGTCCTCTTTTTAATGGAGCGACTCTGGCCTTAGAGGTGATAAGATATGATTGATTAGAAGTCACTAAGTAAGCACAAGCTCCAAAAGCTTTGGCTGACGAGTCTGCGAATACATGTAGTGATACTTCATCATTTTCCTCGACTATGTGTCTTGGAAAGATTATCTTTTCGACTAAAGTTTGTTCTTGGCCACTTCCATCCAGCTTTTTGTAACTGGAGTGGTAGTGGATCATCCCAACCAACTTTAGTCTTCCAAGCTTCTTGCACCAGTAAACGCCACTTGATAGTTAAAGGATTTAGTAGACCAAGTGGGTCGAATACTTTGCTAACTTGTGAAAGCAAATCCCTTTTTGTGGCAATGCAGTAATTTACTGGTACAGATCTGATTGAAATTGTGTCCGAGATTAAATCCCACTCCATACCTAACACCTTTTGTGATTCTGGTACGTGATATTCAGGGTAATCTCTTGCTATTTGATTATTCAGTGTTGCATTATTAGAGGCCCAAGATTGTAGTGGCATGTTGGCACCTTGTAGCTCCTTGTTGGCCTCTTGATATAATTGTAACAGTTCAGTAGTACTGTTAACTGTCCCTTGAAAATTATCTACATATAGATTCTGACTGATTTCAGCTTTATAGGGACTTGATGATTTCTTCAGATGAGTATCTAGAGTTGCTTGCAACAGAAATGGACTTGACGTCGCACCAAAAAGTACTGATGAAATCTGAAAGTCACTATAGGACTATTGATATCTTCTGGGTTCTCTACCCATAGAAACTTAGTGAAGTCTCTATCTTCTTCCTGCAAGCCAACTCTTAGAAAGGCCTTACTTCTATCTGCTGAATATGCATATTTATTAAGTCTAAACTTCAACAGTATGTCATACAATTTCTGAGTTAGACTTGGACCTGTTTGCAAACAATCATTTAGCCTGGTTCCTTGGGGTCCAGATTTAGAGCTACAGTTAAAAACTATCCGTAAAGGAGTTGTTTTTGATTCTCTCATTACAGCCATGTGTGGTAAAAATGGCCTGTTTGCTTATTGTCGTGTATCATGACTTCGATGAACTTATTCTTTAATTGTTGAGCAATAATCTCATGATAGAGTTTTCAATGCTCAGGCCTTTTTCTTAGCTTTGCTAATTGAGATTTAAATTGACTATAAGCCATGTGATAGTTGGTAGGTAAGGTTTTATGGTTGATTTTCCATGGTAGCCTTACCCAGTACTGTCCATCATGGTACTGTACAGTTTCCAAGTACTGATTGTATGCACAGACATCATCAGGACTTGGTTGTTCAGGAATTATTCCTATGGCATCAAGTTCCCACAATTGATGTACAGATTCCAATCCATCATCAATCATGTGGGGGATTTTAAGTGGTGACTGTTCTTTGCCTAGCCATGCCACGATTACAGTTTCTATATGATGTGATTTTTCAGGAGTTGAAGGTTCAAGATCTAGTATAGGTCCTGTCAACAATATGCCTCCTGCTGATTTGAGTATATTCATACCCATACATTCTTCTGATCCCAGAATGAATCAATGATAGTAGTCAGCTCCAATCAGGATTCCGATATCCCCTATGTAGTCAGAATCGAGTAGAGGATCTGCTAATTGTATTCCTTTTTCTTTTAGGAATTTAATTGTTGCTGCCAGACCAGCCACTTCCATTTCAGTAGGAATTTTATCAACTACTATAGCTTCGACTGTCCTTTGGGATGTACCTAGGCAGACAATGAGTTGTACTACCGGAAAGGTTCTACGACCTGAAGTGGTAAAAAACCCTGATATGGATGTAGATATTTGCTTTGAAGATTTAAGTTGTAAATCTTCTGCCATCTTTTTACTGATAAAGGTTTTCTGTGAACCTTGATCAAAAAAGCCTCTTGTTTGAATACAAATTCCTTAATTGCATAGTTCTAGCTGTGCAGTAGGCAATATGGCTGTTGTAACAATTTCTGAATCTAAGGCATTGACATTACTCATTATTGTACAGAATTGTAAGGCTGTTGTGGTATCATCTTTTGGCTTTGCCTGAGATGCAGGTTGATTATTGGATGTCTGTGATCTGGATTGAGTGTTGATATCACCACAGAGTGCTGTGTGATGTACACTTTTATGACAATATTGGCAGTTCTGTAATTGTGTGTTACACTCACTTGTATCGTGCTTCCGTAGACAAAGGATGCACCTGTTCAGAGATTTCAGTCGACTGATTCGACTGGCACAATCTTCATAAACTGTGCATTGATAAATAGTATGTGCTTCTTGACAGAATAAACATTTTGGGGCACTTGCAGCTCCTTTTGTCTTATCTGTCTTGGGAGCTTGATTTCCTACAGTTCTGTTAACTGTGGGGGATATAGCATATGAGCTAACATTACTCTGTTTCCACTTTGCAGAAGAGGAGTTTTGTTGCCTTGATTTTTGACTGCCAGTTTGGACATTTTTTGTTTTTGTCCGTGGATTCACCTTTGGTGATTTTTTCTTGTGATCTAAGTTTTCCTCGGCTTCGTAATCTTTGTACATAAACTCGAAGTCCATCGAAGATTTGGCTCTGTGATAAGATGTTGGTGTTATAATGGGTGCATAGGCTGTCTATGACCTCATTAGGAAGTTTCCTTTGAATGATTAACTTTGTAAGCCACTCTGCATTTCCTACAGGTACTTTTGTACTGAGGGCTTTGATGATTGATTCTATAGACAATCGAAATGATTGTAGTGATTCATAACTTTTATTTGGAGAGGGTAAATCCAATAATTTGTGTGAGAGACGGGCAATTGCAGTCTCCTTATCACTGTAGTTATCTTGTAACAACTGTAAGGCATGGTCGTAATCATCATCTGTTAGTGACAAATTAGCAATGACCTGCCTTGCCTCTCCCCGTAACTGGCCTTGCAAATACTGAAACTTTGTCGCCTTTTTGAGAGAATCTTTGGAGTTGATTATAGAATCAAAAGCTCTCCAGAAGGTATCCCAATACAACTATAAATAGGAGCTGCCTTGTATGGGCCAATAGGCCTTCTGCAGTTGCCTTTGTTCTTATGTTCTTATGTTTCTATAATATCTGATCTTAGAAAGAATGCCAACAGTTTTTGAAACTTTTTTTGATATATTTAGAATGTGTTCCTGGAAATTAAGCTTGTGATCAATGAGAACGCCAAGGAATTTGCCATCTAATTTGTTACAAATTTGGGTATTGTTTATCTTGAGATTTATTTGATTAGAGGATTTATTGCCAAACAGAATATAGAAAGTTTTGTCAATGTTAAGGGTGAGTTTGTTGGCAGTTAGCCAAAGATGGACTTTATTTAGCTCGGTATTTACTCTGGCATTTAGAGCAAGGGGGTCAGGACTGGAGTAAATGAAGGTTGTGTCGTCAGCAAATGGAATTGGTCTAAGGTGTTGGGAGGCATTTGGAAGGTCATTAATGTAGATGAGAAAGAGGAGAGGGCCAAGTATGCTGCCCTGAGGAACACCAATGTTGATGGGTAGGGTAGGAGAAATTGAATTGTTCACAGAAACATATTGGAGCCTGTCAGTAAGGTAAGATTTGAGGTATTGCAGGGAGAGTCCTCTGACTCCATAATGATGTAATTTAAGAAGAAGGTTTTGGTGGTTGACAGTAATATTGACGGGAAAATAATATTTTAGATTTAGTGTTAACTAACAGGGAAACACAAATTAATGACATCGAAATAGGGAGTGAGCTAGGGAACAGTGATCACAAAGAAATCAGATTTGGCATAGAATGGAATAGACCTGTAGGAGAAAATTCTGTTAAAGTGCCAGATTTTCGAAAAGCTGATTTTAATAGCCTAAGAAATTTTTTGGGTCAAATTGATTGGAAAGTCTTGGGTATGGGGTGTGGGCCGGTCTTGGAGCGAGACATGAACCCAGCGATAGGTGATGTAAATGGGGATTTCGATGTAGATTCAATTTATAACGTATTTAAGAATATTCTAACAAAGCACAGGAACGTAGTATACCACACAAATTGAATAGATCGATTACTAATGACCCAAAGTGGATAACAAAGAATTTGAAGAATCTTATAGGTAAAAAGAGAGCTTGGTACAAGAGGATTAAAAATGGGGAGGTCACTTTAGAACAGGAATTCGTACAACTAGTTAGAAATGTTAAAAAAGAGATAAGGAAAGCAAAAAGAAACTATGAAGTTCGTATAGCAGGGCAAGCAAAGACAAATCCTAAAGGGTTTTTTCAGTTATATCGAACTAAGACTAGGGAAAGGATAGGTCCATTAAAAACTGAGACAGGTCAAATAACAGATAGTGATGAAGAGATGAGTAGTATTTTTAATAAATATTTTGTATCTGTATTTACTAAAGAGGAACTTAACAATATGCCTTCAGCCCAACAAGTCTATGTGGGTGGGGACGAGGACAGGTTGACGAGTTTAGCAGTTACCAGGGAGGATGTTCTTAAACAAATAGTAAAACTCAAACCAAACAAATCCCCAGGGCCGGATGAAGTGTTTGCCAGAGTGCTGAAAGAATGCAAAGAGGAGCTTTGTGACCCACTGTCAATCATATTTAATAAATCAATAGAGTCAGGCAGAGTGCCAGAGTTTTGGAAAGTTGCTAATGTGATACCAGTTTTTAAGAAAGGAGATAGATCACTTGCGTCTAACTATCGACCAATTAGCCTAACGTCTATTGTGGGAAAGTTACTCGAATCTATAATAGCAAATAAAATTCGTCTTCATCTTGAAAAACATAAATTAATAATTGAGTCGCAACATGGTTTTATAAATGGCCGTTCATGTTTAACAAATTTGTTATCTTTTTATTCTAGCATAGTTGAGGCAGTTGATAGTGGTAAGGATTGTGATGTTGTGTACCTTGACTTTAGCAAAGCTTTCGATACAGTGCCACATGAAAGACTGATTAAAAAGATAGAGGCTCATGGTATTGGGGGTGCTATATTAAGCTGGATTAGGGCATGGCTATACCAAAGGAAACAGAGAGTTAGTATAAATGGAGTCAAGTCAGAGTGGGAAAATGTTGTAAGTGGAGTGCCTCAAGGCTCTGTCTTGGGACCTCTGTTGTTTATAATATATATAAATGATTTAGATTCAGGTTTGAGTAGCAACATTTGCAAATTTGCCGATGATACGAAAATCGGTAGGGAAATTAATTCGGAGGAGGACTCACTATCACTTCAAGTTGATCTAGATAGGGTTTTGAAATGGTCAAAGGACTGGCAGATGCAGTTTAATGCTGATAAATGTAAAGTTCTGAGGCTAGGTAATGATGATAGAGTTACAAGATACGAGCTAGATGGTGTTGAGATTGCGAAGTCGGATTGCGAAAGGGATCTGGGAGTTATAATTAGTAAGAATTTAAAACAAAAGGATCAATGCATAAATGTTCGTAATAAGGCAAATAGGACACTCGGATTTATTAATCGCAGCGTAAGTAACAAGACACCTGGTGTGGTTCTCAAGCTATATCTTGCTCTGGTTAGGCCCCATTTAGATTATGCAGTTCAGTTTTGGTCGCCATATTATAGAATGGATATAAATTCACTTGAACGTGTCCAGCGTAGGATGACTAAGTTAATTCCCCAAATTAGAAATCTTTCATATGAAGAAAGATTAACAAAGCTTAATTTGCATTCACTGGAAAGGCGAAGAGTTAGGGGTGACATGATAGAGGTTTACAAGTGGATGAATGGACATAACAAAGGGGATATTAATAGGGTATTGAAAGTATCAACACAGGACAGAACGCGAAACAATGGGTATAAATTGGATAAGTTTAGATTTAGGAAAGACTTGGGTAAATACTGGTTCAGTAACAGGGTTGTTGATTTGTGGAACCAATTGCCGCGTAACATTGTGGAGGTGGGGTCCCTCGATTGTTTCAAGCATGGGTTGGACATATATATGAGTGGGATTGAGTGGTTATATGGTTATCTGCTATCAGAATAATAACTAACTCTGCTTTCAGACAACACTCAGCTCCCTTGTTTAAATCCCTAAACTTGCTAAATATTAACTCCCTCCACACATTCTCTTGTGTCAACTACATCTACAAAACCCTGTTCTTAAATGCAAACCATGCTCTGAAACTCTCTCTGGACAGATGTAATAGGACCCATTATCACCACACCAGAAATAAATATCTCTTTGATATCCCCAGGGTCAAACTTAATCTGTGTAAACACACTATGCAAATTAAGGGACCTAGTCTATGGAACTCACTCCCTAGTGAATTGAAAAACTGTAAAACTTTTGCCTTATTTAAAAACAAAACCAAAAAGTACTTAATTTCATCTTCTTAGTTTCCTACACTGAGCTTTATTTTTTGCTCTGTATCTAGTGTTACCCAATCTCATAATTCTTATGTATTTAACCCAAACAACCTTATCATTGTGTTCATTGCTGTCTTCCTTTATGTGCTAGCCATTTGCTGTATTGTTCCTACCAAATTTTGTCAACTACCATTTCAAGCTTTCATTGCAATCAATCTTAGCTACCTAAGTGCTTTATTATACTGTACCTACAATTTTCTCTCATCTTTTTTTTTCTTTTTTCTTTTCTTGCCATGTAACTGTTATCATTTCTTTTTTATAATTTTTGCTAGTATTTACCTACTAAAAATTTTCTTAGATTAAGGACCTGCCCGAAACGCTGCGCGTACTAGTGGCTTTACAAGATTGTAATTACCATATTATATATTCTCACATTCCCAATGTACCTTCTTGTATATGAATAAATAAATAAATAAATAAATAAATAAATAGGAGCTGCCTCGTATGGGCCAATAGGCCTTCTGCAGTTGCCTTTGTTCTTATGTTCTTATGTTCTTATGTTCAATCTTCTTCATCCTTACCCTCTAAATATGGTAAATGTACCTTTGGGAGCTCTGCTGCTATATGTGTGATAGTTGCATTGCTCTGTTGAGTGGATGAGCTCACATTGGATTGGGTTCCTGCTTGAGATATTTGTTTGATTAAAGGATCAAGTTGACCTTGGATTTTATCTTCGTACATTGTCATTTCAGCAATGATATCCTGATGTTCCCTTCGGGTTAAATCTGCAATAGCCATTTCTGTTAGATAAATCTCTGCATGGCGTTCGATTTGTCCATACTTATCAACAGCTGCTTTTACTCTGGTATTCAGAATTATTAAATCAGGAGAGGGTTGTTTAGCCAACTTTTAACATTTGTCAATCAGTTGAGTTAGGTGATTTTGTAGACCAATAAGTGTCCACCTATTTCCTGTTTCACTTGCGGGTGGAACACTGTCAGCCATTTTGACCTTTTCTGAGTTTCGGAGATTCTGAGATATTTTCTCTTTTTTTGATAAATATGTGTGATGTTAATGTCTTTTGATAAATGAGCTTTCCTGTCTACTTAGGTAATGATTCCAAAGATCGTCCTTCATTTCCTCCCTGGAATCTGGATGTAGCAGGTGTTCAATTATCAAAAGTGCTGTAATAATTTGGTTTGTGATCCGAATGCACGAATACGCCAAGTTGGTAATCCTGTAATATTTTTTTAAAAATAGTAAATGGCACTATTTTTGGAAAGTTATTACAAGATCTGTTACCCTAATAATTGTTTGATAAATACAGTTGAATGCCTATTGGTTTTACCTGCAATAGGGTTTGATATAGTTGATTATGGTTAATTTGTAATGAATAGTGATACAGTGATAAAAACTCTTTTTTAAAGAATATTATGTAATGAGCAGCTCTGAAAATCAGTTGATTAGAGATAATGCTAGATAATACACTTATATATGTATGTAATGTTACCACAAGTGGGGTAAATAATTGTATATATATGATTAAGATGCAGTTGTCTTTGACACTGATATACTTAAGTACTGTGGTTTCTTAACACAGAACAGTACTAATATGCTATGACTGCTTAGCAGTTAATGGATATGGTGGTTTAAGCCACTGCAAACAATTTGTTTACTTATATATATAGCTATGATAAATATTATTGGCTGTTAGGCTAGGTTAGGCTAGAATATGTAAAAATAATTCCAATGCAAAATCAAGAAGTTTCTTATGTACTTGTTGGAATAATATTTGGTAAACGAAGGACCAAAATTATCTAGGTTCGAAGGACCAATAATGTTGGAAAAACCTGCTGGGATTGATATAAGAGGAGACTACCAGGGACTTGTACTGAACTAAATTAAAATTTACTATCTGCAAATTAATTCAACTAAAATCTCTAGCTAGGTTTGTAAATCCTAGCTCCTCTTTTCCTAATGACAGATTGTGGGCTGTAAGGGGCAGGTGGGTGAATGATTTAGTTGATAGGTTGATTGAAGATCCACAGTCCACCTGCCAACAGGTATCTCACATCAGCTTGTATTTTATACAATGATAAGATTTAATAAATTCAGTTATTTGACTTAACACTGGCTCTGTTTAAATCAGAGATTTAAACATACACAGTCTAGCCTAGTACCATAGCTATTAACAGCCAATACACTTATACTATAAACAATTTAAATAGTAAATTGTAGAAGTATGATAAATGACCCTAAATATGGTCTAAGTACTGTTACTAAGAACTAAAATTATATTTAATTAAATGAACTTATATGATTACTTAAAAAATAACTAAGCAAGCAATTGTTATCTTAATTTATATATTCAAGTATATATGCAATGTATTTATTATATGATGAAGTACAGTCAGCCTGACTGAATCTCTTCCAACACCAAGGACACTTATGAGGTCTTGTTTATTTATTGCGACTGAATCTTTTCTGACACAATGGACACTCATGAGATCTAGTGCTTGGATAAGATTTACAGCTGTTCTACGATATTAATAAACTTACTGAGATATGAGGCGTTGCCTCGCTTTATAACCGACAGACAGATTTATAGGGTATATTAAAGTCACACAAGCATACAATTGGCCAACTATATACCAACATAATCTTCAATATACTTCTCTGCCAGCCAGGTGCCTTGTCTGACAGTTGCCAGACTGTCATGCTCCCAGAGCACGGTAGTCTTCTATGAATATTGATTGATTATTTTTACAGTCTAGACTTATGATTGAGATAAGATGTGATTATAATATAATTAGATATAGGATATAAAGATTATAAGTAACACTTGCTAGCATTACTGATTCTTATTAAGGATTCAATTTATAATCCCTACCGGATATTGAATCAATGTTCCAATAATTTTTTTAATTAACAAATCCTTCTAGAAGCTTCTGGATCCATGAGATCATGCACAAAGTCACGTAGGCATCAATAGGGCCCTATGGCGTACGGGATCCAAGTGGCATTGTCATCTAGGATCTAGTTGTATAATGAATCTATCGTGATTCTGATATGATTTTGATACGATTTGATATGATATAGATATGATTTAGAAATAATACATTTCTTAGCTGATTATGAGATATGGTGGGTAAAAATTTCCCACAGAGTTGCCACTATTGCACTACTTACTGGATTGTGAAGCTACTGAAGTGATGCGCATCAAACTCAACATTAATCCAACGACAACAGCTGCATTAGATGCACATTCCACAGCGACTACAATGATTAGAAAAGCCGTTGACGAAAGGGATTCACTAGTGAGCATTCTGCATCTACATTCGCCACAGGATAATGTTATTAAAACAAAACTAAAACCAGTGCACTAAAACAGAAGCGAAAAAGAAATAGGGAAAAATGAAGAATCCCTACCTCCATCTAAAAATTTTGAACCAAATATCACAGTAACAAGGTTATCATGAATAACCGAGCTCAATTACGGGCTCACCGTAGCCCGTACTACATGGACATTTCGTTCTGAGTAGCTAAATCTAAAACAACAACACAGTGCAGTACTGTGTGTCGGAAATCCGACACCTGTTGACATAGTACAGCTAGTCATTACGAAAACTTAAGGAAAATTGGAGATTCCGTGACGTCATCATAACAAACATATATTAACACATCACGTTTCTTCAAAACACCAGTTTAAGCATTTAAATTAATTGAAAATTGTTATCTATGCTTTCGCTTAATGAAATATACCATAAAACTAGACTCCCTTGTTATTTTTAAATAAACTCAGAATATTGAGGAAAAATATTGTTGGAACTAGAGAGACGCAGCGCCTGAAGCGGCGAGCCATGCTCTCAGACAGATTGTAAACAGAGACACGAAAGGGCTTCTTGTGGAGGATCGCAACAAGCACACCTCGTCATAGACTCCAAATTATGAGTCAACCAATCGAGAATTGCCTCAGCGACCTTACATTAACAACAGGAAGTGCTAATTTTATCCGTACAGTATACAAATGATATTAGAGCTCTTATTCTTTGATATGGTTAAGCCGCCTAAGAAACCCGAAACCAGGGCCTGGCCTCCTGTTTACACAATCTCCATTTATTACATGTCACACCTGAACTTTATATGGAAAATGAGCAATTCTTGCAGCCCTAACTTTTGGCAGGAAAGCTTGTGGTCCATGGACATCAATGAACTGGCCACCTATAACCTGTGACTTCCTTGCTTTGACTGCACCAGCAGCTGCCTCACAGTGCCAGCCGCCATTACAAGACACACCGAGACCACTTGTAGCCACACCCTAACAAATGTTGGAAGATCCCTTACACTGCCTAATCAGGCCATAGCAATCACACAGCAAAGACCACCCATTTAACTTTGCACTAACCCCATGTTTACTGTGATATTATAGTATTAAAAAATACTGCAGTCTAATACCACCATATGTGGTATAATTTATCTGAAGCAAAAGGTAAATGTATATGGCTCATTTATCGCCATCCATGTGAAGCTACTGAAGTGATGCGCATCAAACTCAACATTAATCCAACGACAACAGCTGCATTAGATGCACATTCCACAGCGACTACAATGATTAGAAAAGCCGTTGACGAAAGGGATTCACTAGTGAGCATTCTGCATCTACATTCGCCACAGGATAATGTTATTAAAACAAAACTAAAACCAGTGCACTAAAACAGAAGCGAAAAAGAAATAGGGAAAAATGAAGAATCCCTACCTCCATCTAAAAATTTTGAACCAAATATCACAGTAACAAGGTTATCATGAATAACCGAGCTCAATTACGGGCTCACCGTAGCCCGTACTACATGGACATTTCGTTCTGAGTAGCTAAATCTAAAACAACAACACAGTGCAGTACTGTGTGTCGGAAATCCGACACCTGTTGACATAGTACAGCTAGTCATTACGAAAACTTAAGGAAAATTGGAGATTCCGTGACGTCATCATAACAAACATATATTAACACATCACGTTTCTTCAAAACACCAGTTTAAGCATTTAAATTAATTGAAAATTGTTATCTATGCTTTCGCTTAATGAAATATACCATAAAACTAGACTCCCTTGTTATTTTTAAATACACTCAGAATATTGAGGAAAAATATTGTTGGAACTAGAGAGACGCAGCGCCTGAAGCGGCGAGCCATGCTCTCAGACAGATTGTAAACAGAGACACGAAAGGGCTTCTTGTGGAGGATCGCAACAAGCACACCTCGTCATAGACTCCAAATTATGAGTCAACCAATCGAGAATTGCCTCAGCGACCTTACATTAACAACAGGAAGTGCTAATTTTATCCGTACAGTATACAAATGATATTAGAGCTCTTATTCTTTGATATGGTTAAGCCGCCTAAGAAACCCGAAACCAGGGCCTGGCCTCCTGTTTACACAATCTCCATTTATTACATGTCACACCTGAACTTTATATGGAAAATGAGCAATTCTTGCAGCCCTAACTTTTGGCAGGAAAGCTTGTGGTCCATGGACATCAATGAACTGGCCACCTATAACCTGTGACTTCCTTGCTTTGACTGCACCAGCAGCTGCCTCACAGTGCCAGCCGCCATTACAAGACACACCGAGACCACTTGTAGCCACACCCTAACAAATGTTGGAAGATCCCTTACACTGCCTAATCAGGCCATAGCAATCACACAGCAAAGACCACCCATTTAACTTTGCACTAACCCCATGTTTACTGTGATATTATAGTATTAAAAAATACTGCAGTCTAATACCACCATATGTGGTATAATTTATCTGAAGCAAAAGCTAAATGTATATGGCTCATTTATCGCCATCCATGTGAAATAAGCTGTGCACACACTTACCACCCACTATGTGCAGGTAAAACCTAGTAGGCTGAATTTACATACAGTCCACAATCCACTAAAAATAATTAAATAACAAATACAAAATATTCATATTCACTAATTAAAAAACACATACTGCCTGCTAGAATTTCCCCACATGAGTATGGTTCTTTGATCCGGGATAGTCTAGAGATCTAGACTATTAACATAAATTATTAGCAAATATACATATCTATTTAAATAAAAATGGAAATGTTCGTTTCTTCAAAATCGCTAATCTCCGAAAGTTCTTCATCGATTGCTTTGAAATTTTCACACAATGTTCCATTCGCATCTGGCCAGGTTTTTATACACATACTATATAGATGTCACGTCTGTGACGATAAAAAAAAAATATTTTTTTTAAAAACTGTGTTTTTCATGTGTGGGAAATCTTTTAAATCTCTTTACCGATTGCTTTGAAATTTTGACACAACGTTGAAAACGAATAGGCGCATCTTTTTATATATCTACTATATACATGCCTCACCTTTGACAGGAAAAAACATGTTTTTTTTTAAACTTCGCCATCTGTTGGACGTAGGAGCAACACACGCTGTAATCTCCGAAAGTTCTTCACCGATTGGTTTGAAATTTTGACACAACGTTCCATTCGAATATGAGAATGTTTTTATATACTACTATATAGATGCCACACCTGTAACAGGTAAAAACATGCGTTTATGAAAAACAGCGCCATCCGTTGCACGTAAGAGCATCATACGCTATACAAAATATGTTATGATTCCATTTCAATGTTTCCAATTGCAATGATAAATTGAATTTGCAGAGATTTTTATTTATTTTCATTTTGATTTAGTTATTTTGTGTGGTGTTGGTTTTGAATTGAGCTGTGCTTTTTACCATACTGTTCATTTCGTTGGTATAGCTTATTTTTTTTCATTTTTTTTAACTGTTCTTATTTGTCAGTGAATTGGTGGTGAAATTGACCTGTATCAATTGATCTGCATTTGAATATAAATATTTCGTTAATATTTTTAAATTTTGTTTTGAAAACAAGAAAATGGACAGCACGTTTATTTCACAGCTGCAAATTTGCAACAAACAGCTATGAATCCACCGGCTACAACGTTAACTGCTTTCTTCACGTTATGTCAAATTGATGTGTTTGCGAAAACACTGCAGTATTCGGAAGTGTCTACGTATTTCACATGGAATTCCAGTAGAAAATACTTTGAACGACGCAAATAAGGAGAGCGAGTCGACGGACAACTTGGCATATTCAAACAAACTACAATTGGTAGACTGTACACTGTGCATCCCAATCAAGATTGCTTCTTTCTTTGCATGCTGTTGGTAAATGTGCCCGGTTCGACGTCTTTCCAGCTATTGAGACTTGTCAACGGCGTTACACATGCCACTTTCCATAGTGCATGTCAAGCTCTGAATTTATTGGAGAACGACCGACACTGGGATGTATGCATTAATGACGTCCAACACGTCACATGCAAATAAAATTCACTGCATTATTTACAATCATATTGATCGCCTGCTCTCCTTCATCTCCAACTGAGTTATGGGAGAGATATAGATCACATAGGCTGTATATCACATATAGATCATATAGGCTGAAGATATTATCCGTCGAATACGCAAGGAAAATTCATATATGGCCATGGATTTCACAGCCGAAATCTACAACGAAACGCTGAGAATGATTTAAGATTTGTGCTTAGAAATTGCGAACAAAGTTTTAAGTCAATTGGAAATGCCATCACCGAATCGATCTGCTGCTGCTTCGTTTGATTTAGAATTGCGTTCTGAACAAAATTACAGCACAGGTGATCTATTGTCGTATGTGCAATAAAATTTTCCTTAGCTACTGCTTGAGCGAAAATTCATTTACAATCAGATAATTCAAACTGTCGATAACGGGTTTGGAGAAATCTTCATAGATTCGCCAGGAGGAATTGTAAAACCTTCCTAATTATATTGATTCTGGCAGGATTTCGATCCCAAAAATGGTATAACCTTAGCTCTTGCATCGTGTGGAATAGGTGAGACATTGTTACCAGGTGGAAGAACTCCTACTTCGGCTTTGAAATTGCCAATGAACATGCATATCATTGAAACTCCCACATGTAACATTTCCAAAGCTTCTGGCATGCGAAAAGTATTGCAGAAATGTAAACTTATTGTTTGGAATGAATGCACAATGGCCCACAAAAAATCGCTCGAGGATCTTGATCGATCATTAAAAGATTTTTGTGGAAACATCAGATCATTTGGGAATGCATTAATACTGATAGCAGGAGATTTCAGGCAAACATTACCTGTAATTCCTCGATCAAAACGGGCGGACGAAATAAATGATGGCCTGAAATACTCTACTTTGTGGCGCCAAGTAAAAACATTAAAATTATCTACAAATATGCGTGTCCAGCTTCAAAACGATCCATCAGCTGAGATATTCTCACATCAATTGCTGGAAATTGGGAACGGGAACGTGCCAGTTGATCTGACCTCAGGACGAATTTCATTTTTTCATAATTTTTACATTTTAGTGACGTCAAAAGAAGAATTTGTTGAAAAAGTATTTCCCAATATTTAAACCAATTAAAAGAATCTCGATTGGCTGAATGAGCGAGCTGTTGTTGCAGCCAAGAACAAAGACGTCTAGAACTAAACAATATTGTTCAGTCTAACATTCAAAGCAAGGTAGTCACATACAAGTCCGTCGACACTGTTGTGGAAGCAGATGAAGCGGTTAATTATCCAACAGAATTTTTTAATTCACTCGACCTGCTAGGGATACCATCACACGTACGGCAATTAAAAATCTGCGTGCCAATTATCATGTTGTCAAATATCAACCAGCTAAAACTTTGCAATACCACACACCTTGCAGTAAAAAAAAATTCATCAGTGACGTCGTAGATGTAACAATTTTGATAGGACCTTTTAAAGGTGAAGATGTCCTCATTTCTCGCTTTCCTATGATTCCAACAGATATGCCATTTCAGTTTAAGAGATTGGAATTTCCAAATTCGTTGGCGTTTGCAATCACTATCAACCAAGCTCATGGCCAATCTTTAGAATTGTGCAGTTTATATCTAGACATGAATTGCTTCCCACATGGACAATTATATGTTGCATGCTCTAGAGTCGGCAAACAGACAATCTCTATATCTCCACAGACAATGAAACAACAAGAAAATATTGTATACCCACAAGCATTGTGAAATTGATCATATTAGAAACGTGCACTTTCTCTTTTTCTTTTTCCCCATTAACCAGACTGAGCCACAGCAACGCGTGGCGGGGAAAGCTAGTTAATTATATAAATTATAGCAGCAATACACTACTATACACATTTTTAGCCTAACTTAATCAACCTTGGCTAGAAGTAAACAGAACTTACTGCAAGCACCAACATTGTTCCAAGGACTGAACCAATGAACAAATTATGTGCAATTAAATAACTGTAATTGAAACTAATGCTGCCAGCATAATAATAACATATTAACTGCAGCTATTATTTAGTCTCATATGAAAATAATTATTCCATTACAAGAGGTTGATAATAGGCTTTTACCCATAAATGTATATATATGTCTTATTAGAATTTACATATAAACATTTACCATATAAATATTGCAGCATACAATTTTACTGCATATTACCATTTATTTACTGCCAACTCTTATATATGGATAGGACAATATCAGAATGGAGTTGTTGAGCAGCCTAGTCTAACCTAATTAATTGTGCTGAACTAGTGTAAGGGTAGGATTCATACTAGTCTAGAGTTGAACTACTTGTACAGCCTAGCAAGTATTTAACATATAGCAGTTTCTTATGATGACACAAGTTGTGTTGTACGTATTTACTTGTAATATTACTATTACGTAGTATTATGTTACGTTGCTGGGTAGATTAGATACACAGTGTTTAGTGGGTCTTCATATTTATTTAGGAGTCTTGGATACAGCAGTGTCATAGACGTTGAGAAACAGCTTGGAGCAGAGCAGAGAGCTGAGTAAGGCCGGAGTCGCTGAGCTCGATGCGGGCAAGGGTGGCAGTTCGATGGGGAATCGTGAGTGACTAAACACGATGGAGTGTTGAGTGTCAAAACTCAATGTGTTCGTAGCTGCTGTCTGCTCTGTGTCGAAGCTGGAGCGTCTTGGTGTCGATTAGAGCTGCATATACCGAGTGTAACATTCTTGAGTTTGAAGAGGTGTACATGGTAACTCCGAAGCATCTGAACTGAAGTTAAGTGAATCACTGTGGAAATTATACTGATGCTTACTCGCTTTTTGGTTGCTTATATTACTGAACTACACCTCAGCTTTCTCCAATAGGATGGAAAGAATGTTACCTGTAATTAGGGAAAATATTTATTGGATTAAGTAGACCATCTCCTTAAACTAATGAGAGCTTGGGGCGAGTATATTGTTGATGTAATATACTCGCTACATTACCATAAGTATATTTTACTTATAATCATTACACCTTTGAGTATTAATGTGTGTGTGTGTCTGTACCAACTAAGAGTGATAAAGATGAGCTAACTTGAAGTGAACCAACATAAACATGGAATATTACTCAAATCATTAGTGTGTATGATTACACAAATTATAATTTTTATGAGCAAACCTCCTAGAAGGTAGGATATCATAACGAAGCATATTGACACTAGGGTATTACCAACGGTGTTTGTTCATCACTTACGAGCAACACTCCGCAAACCAGCCAAAAAAGGCTTAAATAAGTACAACTGCAGGAAGGCTTGCCCAAGCAGCCACCATGTCTACTTCAGGAAAAATGAAAAAGGCCCTTGCAGGCTTTAAAAGCCTCTTAACCAGACAGGTCAATAATTGAGAGGATCTGTGTAATCAAACTTCAGTTAATTATGTAGAACTGGAAGGCAACCATAAAGCTGCAGAAAAGAAATTTGACCAAGTAAGAAGCCAAATAGAGAGAACATCCACATCCATAAATGTGGATGTTCGTACTAATACTAATATAGATGATAGTGACTTAGAGGCTATCATACAAGATCAGGCAAATTTTGAGGATAGCACTCGAGCCATGTTACAGTCCTTTGCCAATGTTATAACCTATGGCAAGGCAACAAAAAATATTACAACCACAGCTTCCCTTAACCTGACACAACCAGAAACCAAACTACCTTCAGTTAGATTACCCACATTCTCTGGAACAGAGCACGAATGTTGGGAGGACTTCTGGGACAAAATTTTTGACACAGTGGATGCTAATGCCGCTATCACGAA
This sequence comes from Procambarus virginalis, assembly GCA_020271785.1. Taxonomy (NCBI): domain Eukaryota; kingdom Metazoa; phylum Arthropoda; class Malacostraca; order Decapoda; family Cambaridae; genus Procambarus; species Procambarus virginalis. Next base: position 66,842 of record WNGS01009421.1, read on the forward strand.
AACTACCAAATTTACATTCTTACAGGGCCAGCTAATGGGAGAAGCTTGGGTATGGGAGAAGGTGGTATGAAATTTAACAATAACAAATTACAGCTATGATAGCGCAGTGCAGCTCCTAAAGGAAAATTATGCTGACGCAGAATGAGCTGTCACACTTTTAGTTCAAAAATTGTCGGATTTCCATCCACAGATGGAACAACTGACTCACCCCAAGCCTTTAGATTGGAGCTTGAGTCATTACCCAAAGCACTCAGCCTTAAGATTGATTTAAATGGTGGGGAGTGGATAACTAAAATTGTTGTAAAACGCAAATTTCTAGTGAAATACTGGATAAGTTGTGTATCTTACATAGCAAATCTTCTCTGTCAGTACAGGAGATTATGGAAGGTTTACACTCGGTTATAGAATGAAAGAGAACCAACACAGATGGTAAATCAACACCTAAACCTCTGTTAACCACCCACAATAACCACAGAGTGCACACAGTAATCCAAATAAACCTAAACCCTCTACCTCAACCACAAGGTGTGGGCACATATGCAGTGGGTCCCTCCGAACCTAGTGTTACTGTGTCACCCATAGCAGTGACTACCAAAGATGCTGTAGGTTGGAGGACGTGTTGGTTCTGTGATGAAGAACATTCCATGTACAACTGCAATATTTAACCTGATCGTGCTACACACGTAAAGCGACTCAAGGAGTTGCAGGCCCTGGGGGGGGGGTATGGAGAGGTGGCATGACTGATGGCTCATCTGGGCTGTTGTAGATGTAGACTTCCAGTGCTGAGGCATTGAAGGTGAAGGGAAAAGGCAGTTCCACTGCTATGCAGGGATACTACACACAAGTTTGTAAACACCCACGGTCAACACCCACGGTCAACCCCCAACGGTTAACACCCCACCTTGTAAGACCTTGTAAGACCACCACCACTGAAGAGAAGTGTTCAACAAAAATGCCTTTGATAAAAACGTGCATAGAATGCAACATGAAGGTAGATTACCAACAGAGCTTTCAATGCCAACTCTGTTCAGCAGCCACACACAAAAAATGTGCCAACATGACTAATAATTCAAGGAGAAATGGTCCCAGTGACCACTCTGTGTACTGGCTCTGCAAAAAGGATGATGTAACTTTTTTGAAGATGATGGAAATTCTGGATAAAACTCCCGCCGAAAACAGAGAATCATTAATAAATGCCTGCATAGCAATTTCTAATGTCTTCAAACAAACTGCACATGACACCAAGGTACAACCAGATGCTGCACAGAACTCGGTGGCAGCGGCGCCGGAGCAGTGCGGGGAGTCGGGGCCCCTGAGCAGTGCGGGGAGTCGGGGCCCCCTGAGCAGACCGCGGAGTTGGGGGCGCCTGAGCAGACCGCGGAGTCGGGGGCACCTGAGCAGACCGCGGAGTTGGGGACGCCTGAGCAGAGCGCGGCGTCAATGGCGCCCGAGCAAAGCGCGGTGTCGCGGGCACCGGAGCAGAACACAGTGTCGATGGTGCCGGAGCAGAGCACAGTGTCGATGGTGCCGGAGCAGAGCACGGTGTCACAGGCCCCGGAGCAGAGCACAGTGTCGGGGACGCCGCAGAAGAGTGCGGTCCCTGGCAAAGGGAAACAAACAAAACAAGGCCCCAAAATCTGTTGGTATTACAAATGGGCCACCTGTAAACATGGGATATCTGGAAGAACAAATGGAACATGTAAGTACGATCACCCTAGAACGTGCAGAAACCTCCTCAATACAGGTAAATGTACCAAAAGCTGTGAATTCTTTCACCCAGAAATTTGCAAGAACTCTTTGGACAGGAAAGAGTGCTTCAATGCTGAATGTCCAGCTTTTCATATAAGAGGTACCAGGCGAATAAAACCGACAGACCGCCACTATGAAAACAGCCACTACTCCATCGACCAGGATAATTTTTAAGCAAGAGTAGGAGGAGAAGAATGGCTAAAAATGACCAGACTCTATCACCAACTCGGTCAAATGCAAGAGAGGATGCAAACACAGTGGCCTCCTTACCAGAGCCTCAGATATTAACACCAAGTAAGGCATCCAGCACTTCCACTAACACGATAACATCATTTATATTTGCCAACATCCAGGATATAAAAACACGCAAATCCAACAAAGTTTACTTTATAGATGGTCTCCTTCATGAGGCAAATGCAGTGTTTACAGCCCTAACAGAAATCCACACAAAGGACTACCCTGATGGTAAAATATGGATCTCAGAGTACAATCTTTTCAGATGTGATAGGAAACACCGGCTTCAGGGTGGGGTCAGCCTCTACTTCAAAGACACACTCATCTGTACTGAGCTGCTAAACACCTCAAATGATATGGTGGAAGTGCTGATAATCAAAATAGAGATCCTAAATGTAGTTATTGTCCTTGCATATAAGTCACCGGAGGCAAACCTTCAGCAGTTTAAAGACCAACTAATGAAAATAGAACACTGCTTGGAAAACCTCACAAACCCAGCTCCGAACATCATCCTACTTGGGGACTTCAATCTACGGCACCTGAAATGGAAGCACCTGGCTAATACAGTAATATCAGAAAGAATACCAGGAAGTAGCCTAAATGAGCAGGCACATGCAAATGACCTGCTACGGATGTGCGAAAGGTTTGCCTTAAACCAGCAAATAGTAGAACCAACTAGGAAGGAGAACACGCTGGACCTCATTTTCACTAATAATGATGAATTGATCAGGAACATAATGATTACAAATACCTGTTACTCAGATCACAACTTAATTGAAGTTATGACAACCATGGGGAATAGACCTTCAAAACCAGTCCAGATTCCCGGTGGAGGAGATTTCAGCAAATTCAACTTCAATAATAAACAGATAAACTGGGAGCAAATAAACCAGGACTTCACAGAAATAAACTGGGAAGAACAGCTAGAAAATGCAACCTGAACCAGTGCCTGGAAAAATAAGCTCAGTAGCACTAGAAATATGTTCAAACCGCATACCCCTAAGAAAAAAGAGAAAGAGATGCAGATTGGAACGGGAACGTCGTTCCCTATATAGGCGAAGAAAACGAATCGCGGAACAACTTGAGAGTCGCACCCTATCTCAAGAACGGCGAAGAAGGTTAGGTAGAGAAATAGAAACATTGAACTCAAGCTACAAGAATCATACAAAACCAGGAGAGGCAAAGAGAGCAAAAGGCCATCAGTGAAATAGAGAGAAATCCGAAATATTTTTTCTCCTATGCAAAATCAAGATCAAAAACCACATCTAGTATCGGGCCCCTGCGAAGGGAGATGGAACTTTCACCGATGACAACAAAGAAATGAGCGAGTTACTGAGGAAGCAGTACGACTCTGTTTTCAGCGAGCCATTAAACGCACTAAAGATTGATAACCCAAATGAATTTTTCATGGATATGATACCAACATCAAATCATATATCAGACGTCACCCTATCCCCACTGGATTTTGAAGAAGCCATAAACAGTATGCCTATGCACTCTGCACCAGGCCCGGATTCTTGGAACTCCATATTCATCAAGAACTGTAAAAAAACACTATCGCAGGCCCTCCACATTCTGTGGAGACAAAGCCTAGATACTGGCGTTATCCCTGATATACTAAAAACAGCAGAGATAGCACCACTTCATAAAGGAGGAAATAAGGCAGAGGCAAAAAATTACAGACCGATAGCACTAACATCGCACATCATAAAAATTTTGAGAGAGTGCTAAGAAGTAAGATCACAAATACATGGAATCACAGCATCTCCATAACCCCGGACAACATGGTTTCAGAACAGGGCGCTCTTGCCTGTCGCAGTTGCTGGACCACTATGATATGGCATTAGATGCTATGGAAGACAAACAAAACGCTGATGTAATTTACACAGATTTCGCAAAAGCTTTTGATAAATGTGACCATGGTGTTATTGCACATAAAATGCGTTCAAAAGGAATTACCGGAAAAATAGGCAGATGGATCTACAATTTCCTGACTAACAGAACCCAATGTGTAATAGTCAACAAAATAAAATCCAGCCCATCAACCGTGAAGAGCTCAGTCCCCCAGGGTACTGTGCTTGCTCCAGTACTTTTTCTCATCCTCATATCGGACATAGACAAGAACACAACCTATAGCACTGTATCATCCTTTGCAGATGACACTAGGATCTTCATGAGAGTAGGCAACATAGAGGACACGGCAAACCTCCAATCAGATGTAGATCAGGTCTTTCTATGGGCTACAGAAAATAATATGGTGTTTAACGAAGATAAGTTCCAGCTCATGCGCTATGGAAAAAATGAAAATATAAAAACGGAAACCACGTACAAAACTCAGGCAAATCATAACATAGAACGAAAAGGCAATGTAAAGGATCTGGGTGTACTCATGTCGGAAGACCTTACCTTTAAAGAACACATAAAGTAGCCGTCACAACTGCAAGAAAATGACAGGTTGGATAACAAGAACTTTTCACACTAGAGATGCTATACCGATGATGATACTTTTCAAAACGCTTGTGCTCTCTAGAGTGGAGTACTGCTGCACAATGACAGCCCCTTTCAAAGCTGGAGAAATTGCTGACCTGGAGAGCGTGCAGAGATCCTTTACTGCTAGAATCCACTCAGTAAAACATCTAAACTATTGGGACCGACTAAAGAGCCTAAATCTGTACTCCCTTGAGCGCAGGCGGGAGAGATACATAATAATTTACACGTGGAAATATTAGAGGGGCTGGTCCCAAACCTGCACACAGAAATAACATCACATGAGACCAGAAGACATGGCAGGATGTGCAGAATACCCCCGTTGAAAAGCAGAGGTGCAACAGGTACTCTGAGAGAGAACTCTATCAACATCAGAGGCCCGAGACTGTTCAACACGCTTCCGCTACACATAAGGGCATAACTGGCAAACCCCTCACAGTGTTCAAGAGAGAACTGGATAAGCACCTCCAAAGGATACCTGATCAACCAGGCTGTGACTCATACGTCAGGCTGCGAGCAGCCGCGTCAAACAGCCTGGTTGATCAGTCCAGCAACCAGGAGGCCTGGTCGACGACCGGGCCGCGGGGACGCTAAGCCCCGGAAGCACCTCAAGGTAACCTCAAGGG
>WNGS01009421.1:87485-100111 GCA_020271785.1 Procambarus virginalis
ACAAGGTGTGGACAGAACAGATTTATGTGTCAAGTCTACTGTTTAATTAACTGTAAATACAGTTCATTTAATGCTCTATTATTATTTCATTGATATAATTTAGATCCATAAGACACTGATTATTGGAGTCTATTTCACATTAATTTCTTTTCCTTCTTTTCATAAAAAAGGAGATGGTCCTTCGAAGCTATCGTTTGTATTTAATTTATATGAGTATTATTAATATTTAGGGTTAGACTTTCCCACACTTAGTGGCCCTCAGTCTATGCCAGTTGTATCCTCCGAGGTGTCGAGGGTGCAGCCTCAGTGCCAATATTTTCATCACTGGAGATATCTCAACGTCCACATTCTTGTCTGAACATGCACAGTCCTCTTCGTCCTGTGGTCCCTTGTATTCCTGATTTTTTATGGTGTAGATATTTTTAAATAAGTAATATTTTGGAATCCACATCGAAATCACTTTTTACATTACCCATCGCTAGATACACGTCTCGCTCCAAGACCTTCCCCCACCCCTATGCTCATGACTTAGAACTACTAAAAAAAGTCCTTAGGGCATTAAAATCAGGTTTTCGAAAATCTGATATTTTAACAGAATTTTCTCCTACAAATCAATTCCATTCTATGCTAAATCTCATTTCTTTTTTATCACTGTTCCCTCGCTCATTTCGTTTTGATGTCATTAATTTGCGGTTCCCGTTAGTTAACACTAAGTCTAAAATATTATCTTCATGCGTTGGTCCTTAATATGTTGCGTAAGGAAAGCCATCGTCAATTAATTCAAGAAAATCTTCTGCTTTATATTCCCTGTTCTGTTAAGCCAGTTTATTCCACTAAAATTATTGTCACCCATTACACAAATACTGTTAGACCTAGCTGCTCAAGATATTTCATCACATCGATGCTTTGCTTCTATTTTTTTTGGTGGCCTGTATATAACTTCCATTATAAGTTTGTTGTTTTTTATTTAATTCTAACCAAACAGTTTCTGTGTGTGCTCAGTTTTGATTTCCTCATTGAGACTACATTTCAAATTTTCCCCCTAACAGATACGGTTACTCCTCCTCCTCGTCTAATTATATCTATCTGTGTGAAATAGTTTAAATCCGTTTATTTGATATCAGCTAATATTTGTCTGTTTCTACATTCATCCATGATTCGCTAAGTTCAAGAATATCTATTGTTTCTGTGCAGACAAGAGCATTTAAATAGGTTTTTGTTTCTAAAACTCCGACTGTATGTGTAATATACCTAAGTGCATGTATTTTGAGTGTATTGTTGTATATGTATTTGTTATTAAGTGTATTGTTATTGTTACATACTTCGCTTTCCCCTGTTCATTTTGCAAGTTTTTCCTCCACCAACATATACATTTATTGCCTCTTTTCCAATATTACTTCCCATACCACTATCTACTAACAGTTTAAACCCAAACATTCCCCTCCAACTACAGATTCCAACGAGTTGGCCACAGCAACAACCCCAGTCCTCGATAAATTCACCCCCATCTCGAGCATACATGACTCAACCACTGGGCTTGACGAAAGAGTGAAGGTCTCGCTTCGTGCAAGTCGGCGTTCAATCCCCGACCGCCGTGGTTGGGTGGTTGGGCACTATTCCTTCTCCCCGTCTCATCCCAAATCCTTATCCTGATCCCTTCCATGTGCATATAGTCGTAATGGCTTGGTGCTTTCTCCTAATAGTTCCCTTCCCTTGTAGCATACATGTCATTGTTTCCATAAAAGTGTTCCAGTTATCAATTAATGATATTGTATTCGATTTACAATATTTATCCAGTCGGCAGTTGACAACAAGTGTCCTCGACAACCATTCTTCCAACTCTCTTTCTTGGAAGAATGCCACATATGATCGGATCCTCCCTTGCTCCTAACTATTTTCCATGGATGTCTAAACCTCTGTATCAGTGTCTCACTCCTAACTCGTCCTACATCATTTCCACCGGCACTGATACAATAATGGGTTTGTTTTCTATTTCTACCAATAATATTAACCCACTGGTGTCCTCAGGTGTAGACGACACTGCGAGCTGATGAATGTCACCAACTTCCTGGCCAGTGACCCTTCCCTGGATGCTGCCCCTGGATGGTTCACTACAACATTTCCGGTCCTAGAGAGGTCAGTCGCTCCTCTTGTTCTATAACTTATGTTTATTATTATATAAACAACGACAATAGAAGATAGATATAGGTGAAACACAGAATAACAAACACTCATCGAACTATTAAGAGCGGGCTTACAATAAACTACATTCGGCAATCCTCGCCTCAACCTAAGCCTTCAACATTTTTATATAAAATATTCAAATTTGAACATTAGTAGTGGTTGTATAATTATATCCATTTTCGATTGATCAGTAAAAGGGTGATGTTGAGTGGGATCATTTATACACATATATCTCAATAATATCATCTTGTCTCATAAAGACATTGTTTCTCACCTCACTTCATTTCTCCCTATATATCCACACCATTGAATTGTAAATCCAGAACAGAAGCCCCAACCAAAACATATACCTGCCCACAAAAACAGCGTGGATCTTACAAAGACTAAACCAAGTGGAGGAAGGACATGGCCCTCCACCCTCGGCCATGGTGGAGGGTGTGAAGGTCTTCGTACAGGACAGAGGGGAGGATGGAGGCCACAAGAAAATAGTTCAACATAATCGCCCGACCATGCTATCCAGTAAGCACACTGTGGGCAATGATTGCAAGAGTGCCCGAGTTTCCACTGATAAGGGCCAAAGAGTAAACAGGCCCCGAACCAGCACAGTAGTAAGTGGCACTCCCGTACAAGTGGACAACCTCTGGCCAGTGCTTAAGGCCTTGGTAACGGAATTGGTCCGAAAGTTTGCTGTTGAAACACGGTATCAAGCGAACCACAGAAACTCGATACACAATTGAGCACCAATCTCAAGAAATTCGGAAAAAAAATATCCTCACCTTCAAGAAAGCAGGGAAGGGAACACTTTCCTAAAAACAGTTAGAGTCTAGTACTTCTGAAAACGGCCTTGATGAGTACATTTCAAGTACACCAAGATCCTCAACTTCATGGTGATTTCATCTGACTCCATGGATACCACGGTAATATCAACAACTTCCAACAACCTAGAGGACTAAAGACCCTGTAATGAAATGCACATGTGCTGCACACAAAATTACAACACTTGCAATGCATAGCAGCAACCAAATGCATACACATCATGATACAGCCCCCTCCTCTGAATATACAGTACGTTTTAATGCTAATAATAAGTACAATCCTGACTCAGGCTTAAATACGCTTAATCGCCAGAATCGTACCAAAATATTGTGAATATTAGAGTTTACCTGAAAAGCTGAATAGAAAACCCCGACCTAACCTAAATTCTTAGTGTATGAGGGCAAGCATTTTATTGCTTCTTAATTACAATTAGTATGTAACCTATATTATATTACAGTTTTATAAAACTCATAAAACAAAACTAAAGTCTTTCATAAATTATAAAGTAACTCAGAATATTTTGACATTTTTGTATAAAATCTCTATTGTTTAATAAACTGAAAAGAATATTCTTTATATATAAAACTTTTGTATACAAGCTTGAACCCGAAAACATCATCCTAAATTTGAGTGTCTTAACAGAAAATGAGAAGAATGTATATATAGGGAGGTAAATGTATTTATTACTATGCATGACAGTAAGGAAATGTACTTATTATTTAGCATTAAAACGTATGTCTGTTCGGATATTAATAATAATAAACAGAATAATAAACACCATACAGCAGATTGGCAGCACATATAAGAAGACAGCAATGATCACAATGTAGTAAAGATGTTCAGATTGGAACATAAAGGTTGGGAGACTGGGTAGCAATAGATACAGTGCAATTTTAAGGCAAAAGGTGAAAAACTATGAAGATGAAATTAGGTACTTTTTAGTATTGATTTTGAATGATGTAAAAGAGGACAGTGTCAGGAGACATATTTTTCCTGCTCTCTCGTGCACTGAATGAAGTACGAAATTGCATAGTGCACCAGTGATGTGCACCATGATTCAACTTTCTGATTATAAACTTTTCCACAGTCGTGTTGGGTGTCAATGGACAGCCCAGGACATATGCTAGCTAGTGATGTCATTCTGATCGCTGTATCAGGTCTGTGAAGGAAATTACAGGAGGGAGTTGATTTCAGGGAGATTTGGTACAATTCAAGTGTAGAGAGGGAGGTATGGGGGGTTAACGGCTGTAGACCAACCCCCCCTATCACGTGTCCACCTCGTGAGCGAGGGGGGTAGCGTCATGAGGCAGGTGCGCCATTGGCCGAGGCCCTGGGCCTCAGGAATGCTGAACCGTGATTGGTCAAGACGCTGAGGGGTACCACATGGTACGCTTGAGGCCGACTTGGCGGGAAAAGTCATTCTTACCTCATACGCTTGCTAGGGAGACGTATCTTCCCGTGCTAGGCCAAGCCACGGGAAATACCGCCTGCAACGTTACTAAAGTCACGCCTATATTCGTGCTATCTTGCCGTGTGCCGTCCGTAAGAATCCGGTAATCGGGAAGGTGCATGAACCGTACCAGTGTGAACTTTGTCGCCTAAGCGCGGGATAGTGAGACGCCATCTTAGAGCAACTGGACTAGGTGAGGCCGTTAATTATCGCGCTAGGATAGTGACATCAGCCGTCTAACGCATCTGTGCGTGAAGGTACTGCAGTGAGACGTGCTAGAGAAGGTTTCAGTGTTATGAGAGAAGCCTGAAATACGAAACTCTGAGAAAACGAACGAACAGTGTAGAACTCTGTCGCGTGTACCGTGTAGCACCGTGTACCGTCGTATCCTGGGGTACCTTGTCAAGTGGAAGGGCGTGGTACCGCATCCCCGCTGTGTATATCTGTTGTGCGCACACCCTGGTCGGCCAAGGCCTGAGTGCCCGCGACACCTGGTCGCTGTGTGTGGAGCTAAAACCCGTGGTCGACGACCCTGTGCTCCACCTGACCACGTGTAGGAAGTGAGGACGTCTACGTCATCATCCAGCAGCAGCAGTGGGAGTGCATGAGGGTGACGAATGTATGAGTGTGTGTAGCGGGCCCGCATGTGATGTAAGTACAGTACACTGTTTCAGTTTGGGTAATAAAACTCTGAAGCTGGGTTCGTCCCCAGTGTTCCGTCTATCCTCTGTCCCTGTGACCACCTAGTGAGGTGAATGGGAATTGGAGACGTGTGAGTTACCCTGTTTGACGTCACCAAGTTGAGGTTGGGCCCAACTGTGATTTTGACGTGTGTGAGGACACAGAGAGACACATCCAGTGGTGGAGTACAGTGAGTTAATTGCTTCTATGTTCTCTATGTACCGTGTATGTAATTTGCTGTAATTTGATTCCCTTTTTCAGCAGTGAAAGTGGTAACAGGGAGGTTTCCCTTGGTTATAAATAATTTTCATTATTATATTGGCCAGCGCTTATTTTACTGTTGTGTGGTGGTAAAGTGTGAATTATTGGGGAATAATTTACTGGGTAATCATTTACAAGTTTTGCCGTGAGTGGCAAGGATGTACTGTGTTGTACTGTGATGTACTGTGTTGTACCGTGTGTAAACCGTAGACAAGTTTGTCCTTGGTGGAAGGCGTTGTGTACTGTGGAGGATTCCGTGAGAATTAAAGTCAGTTAACGTCACCGGGGGTCACGATTTACTTAACGAGGTCACTTGTTCGTTGAACATTGTTGTGATTAACGTAGAGACGTGTAAAGGCAACAGTCACAGTGAAGTTCACGCCGTGGAGGAATTGTCAAGTGAAGACTAACGTAGTGTTAACGATTTAACGAGCTGTCGTTAATTGATTGATTAACGTAAGGGGTTGATCGGTCTGTTATGATCGGAGTCAATTGCGCTGTAATTAAGCTGCTGTAATTCGTTGGACTGATCAGATCTGTCTGTGGACAGAGTGATTAAGCACTCGTAGCTAATTAAGGAGAATTAGTAACCGCCACTTAGTGAATTCACCAGGTGTTGATGTTGTTGTTTACACGTAGTGTGTTGTAACCTTGTGTGTGTACAGTAGTCTACCCTCGTTAAGGTAATCTTGTCGTAAGACCGGAAGTGAACTGTCAGTTGAGAGACAGTAGGCTTTATCAATACTCGTCTGAATTAATAGGCTGTTGTATTCAGTAATTAATTGGGAATTACTCACCGAATGCTTGACTTTCAAGTTGATGTAATTAATTGATTTACGAGTTATTGTTGCCATTTAAGTGTCGTTGAGACACGTGTGTGTTAACGTAATTGTTTAAATTCATTAGAGTAACTTTTGTTGTTGATTGTCCTGAGAGACAAGTGTTAACGTAAGATTTTTATAAGGGGTTATCATTCTTGGATTAACCGCCTTGTTACTTGGTACCTCGTTGAGAGCAGCGAGCGCCAGTCAAGTTTAGTGATTAGAGTATTGTTCACCGTGAAGCCGTGACAATATTGATTGCAAGCTTGCGTCACCAGTGGGCACCACTTTGTTCAGTTAGTGTCATTGTTCAGTCAGCGACGACGGGAAGGATCCCGTGGGTCCATCAGGCTGTTGATTAGCTGTTCTTGAATGTGCCACTGGAGTGACAGTAAAGTAACGTCAATTCACTGTGTAGTAGTTCTAGTTTATTTTGTGAATAAATTGTTTGTTATAGAAAACGGTCGTTTACGTCAAACCTTCCAATATTACTGCCCCACATTTCATGTTCTGCAACGCTTTGCCTGCTTATGTTCATATCAAGTCTGTATCTAAAGCTCGAGTCCATTGCACAGCACCACACTTCTATAAATACGAAGTGAGAATCCGTCGGCTACCCTTTATTAGTTGTCAACTAGGAGGAGCCAGCGACCTAAGTGACAGGTGTTACCCGGGTGGTTTCGCCTGGCGGTTTGCTCCCGCGGTCCTATGATCTTAGGCTTTAAGATTAAATATCTGCCACTGGCAGCTCTTGCTGTTTAAGGTCTGCCTCTCTTGCGAGGTAGTTACGATTAACGTAACATCAATAGGACTTACTTTCTTTTGATAATTGTCAAAGAAAAAAAAATCTCACACTTCTGGCGCCCAACGTGGGGCTGTGTCACTTGGGTTCGAGCCCATGCACGGACTTTTGATCACTAAAGTAAAAAGTCTCAAATTGCAGAACATCATTGTGGTGCAGTATTGTTGGGGGTGTGTTGTCACAGTTGTCACAAGTAGGTACACACACCAACACACACTGTCAGTATGTTTGGGGATTGCAGGGAACAGTACGTGTATCTGTATATTTCTACCTATGGCAGAACACCAGATGATGCGGGTGTTATCACGGAGGAGGAATGCCGTCAGTACGTGAAGAGACACACGGCCTGGGTGAAGCGGGTACACCAGGCAGGGGTAGGTCAGGAGTTGCCAGCACTCCATGACACTAGGGACACGTCAGAGAGAGAAGCGTCACCTGAAAGGCATAATGCTAGTTTCGCTTCGGCGAACGAAACGTCGAGAAATGATTTAGAGGATGAGGAAAATCCCCTAGCCGACTTTCGTGTAGTGGACGTGGTAGGAGGTGGAAGAAGTAGTACGCCTCAGGATCTTAGTGGGAGGTCGCGCCCTCACCAAAGAATTCCTATAGAAACCTTCGCGGAAGGTAGTGTTGCATCAGCAGGTAGGTTGATGCAAGAATCGCCAGCCAGAATGGGGACTGTACAACCCCAGGCGGGATTCACCTTAGATATGCTGCGAGAACAAGCTAGGTTAATGGGTCTCCCAGCAACTGAGATGTCTGAGTTTGTGATGAAAATATGGAATACCCATCAGGAGAGAGAGAACCGGTTGGAGATTGCAAAGGTGCAATCCACAGCTGGGAAGGGGAGCCAAACCCAACCCACAGAGCCCGGCCCAGAGGGGACAGTTGTTAAGATAAAAATGCCTAATCTTATAGCTTTCGATGAGCAGGTGGATTCAATGGATGCATACATTGACCGTGTCGGGAAACCGACACACTTATACACAAATAGTATAGTCTTCCCTTAACAGTATCCTCTTAAAATTAGAGAATGGGAGACTCCGTGACGTCATCGACGTCGCCGCAGTATTTACATTATTAAACCACTGTTCATACAACAGTTTAATGTCTAAATTGAATAAAAAAGTGTTCAATAAGACTGAATATAATTATTAACACCAAAATATAGCTTGATTCCCTTGTTAACGTAAATTTAACTTAGAAGTGGAAAAAATATTGGAACAAGGGAAGCAGAGCGTCTCTTACAGACGCCACGCTCACACGAAAACAATAACAAAGCAGCCTTACGCTGCACATGGCTCCAGAGTTGGTTTAACACCTAGACACCTATTTACGTGTCAACAACCAGCAACACAGCCTATCAACAACGATTGTATCCGGCTTACCAAGTATTTGTTTATTATTCTAGTGCACTGCTTAATATCCAAGGGTATAAGTCGGTTATGATATATGAACAACACCAACACCATGTACGTGTAACCCATTTTTACAGCGCTCACATACCATGTTATACCTGTATTGATATGCTTAGGGAAATGTACTAACTCCTTGCATCCCAAACAGGTAAATTGTGACTTGGAACAGCAAGTAGCTGAGCAGTAGAACTATGTACATGTACCTAGCTGTTGCCAGCCTTGAAGGCCTCCACAGCCGCCATTGGCACCATGAGGCACAGGGCCACACCCACATAGATGCTAACATGACACAGCCTTAGTGGGCCCTTACTACAGGCTCAGATAAGGCCATTCTAGTTATTGTAGTAGTAGTATTCATAACTAGTAATAATTATTGAAATAATAGTAGATTAGACCACCATATGTGGTATGATAAAATAATATAATTAAATTTAGGTAAACAATTTGCAGTTTAAGAAGGAGCCATTACAAAGTGGTTTAAGCTACAAATTGTCCCTCCAATTTGTGTGAGATTAATTTCAGGCAGTTTTAACAAGTACATACAGTCCACTCAATTTCTTACCTACTAAGAAAAAAATAAGATAAACTTTAATTTACTGAAGTCAATTAAAAGAAGATATACTGCCTGGAGTTTTTACCACAGACCGCTTCGAGCGCAGAGCAACAGAAGGGAAGTGGAGTAGGTCAACTTGGGCCCAAGCCCTAGCTTCATTGTTGAAGGGGAGAGCATTAAGTATATACCAGAGTTTGGGAACTCCCATGTGCAACGATTATGATGCACTGAAGCGAGCCTTAATGAAAGGCTATGGTATTTCGGCCGATGGAATGATGAGGACATTCCGCCAGATTAGAGTACGTCAAGGGGAGACGTACCGGGCCATGTTGCAGAGGCTAGAGTCGAGCCTCAAGCGCTATTTTGAGTTGAACAACGCCGTCGTTCCGGAAGACAATACGTTGTTTGAGCTGATGACTAGAGAACAGTTCCTGGAGGCAGTGGAACCTGTGCTCCGTGCTAAACTCAAGGAAAATGAGATAGTCTCTAATGAGGCTATGGCAGAATGTGCTGACAGGTGGGCTGAGGCACACAGACCTAGACAGGGAGGTTCATCTGAGAACCGACGTCATGACCAAGCCTCAGGGAGCGAAGCTAGGCCTAAAGAGAGTAAGTCTAGAGGAAGCCATAAGCCACCTAAGGTCAGTGGACCCCTCTGTTTTACTTGCAGCCAGCCAGGTCACAAGGCAGCTCAGTGTAAGAAGGACAAGCGTGCAGAAAAGGGGGGAACACATGCACAGATTGCTGGTCTGGGTGCCCACGAGGGAGATGATCCTCTGGAGTACACCCTGGAGACAGCAAAAGGTTATGTTAATGGTAAGTGGACCAAGGTCTTTCGAGACAGAGGAGCTACCACTCATATGGTCCGAGAGAGCCTAGTCAAGCCTGGGAATGAGACAGGTATGACCATTCATGTAAGTTACCCTGATGGTACCCAGAGAGACATGATCGAGGTATCCCTAATCGTTGACACACCATATGTAAAAGGTAAAATACGAGCGGTGAAATGCAAGGACGCTGTATACGGGTTGTTGTTGGGAAACGCCCCTGGAGTGTCAAATCGTAAGAGTCGGTCCCGTGGAAGTGACTCACAGAAAACGGGACCCACACCAGCTGGAGGTGACGTCACGCGCCAGTCAGCTGGTAGCCGAGCCATGGCTGTCTCCCCAGCTAAGGAACAGTGGCAGCAGGCGCAAGGAAAACGGGGGAAGCCTGCTGCTTTCCGCCAACAGAAAACGGGATCTAGTTCAAAGGGACCCGCGCGGTCCGCTCCAGCTGGTAGCCAAGTCACGGTCGCCACTACCCAGCCCAAGGAACAGAGGCGGCAGGGTAGAGGAAGTAAGAAATCTTCAAAGCGGAATCGGGAGGGGACAGGGCTAGTTCCCCACCCAGTACACACTGCATTTATTGCAGGGATGTCAGTCATCAGTGATGACAGCGAGGTAGGTCAGCCACGATTGTTTAATCGCAAACAGAAGGAGACATACAAAGATGTAAAGATTAGCGATCGACTGACTCCAGAACAGAGTAAACAGGCCAGACAGCTGATGAAGAAGTTCAGTGGCGTACTTTCAGATGTTACCAAAGTAGCTAATGTGGAAGGCTACCGAGTACCGCTAATGGAAAGACAGGCTGTACGCACCAAACCTTATCCTGTTCCCCATCACCTAGTCCCCCAGGTCAGGGCTGAACTGAAGGAGATGGAAAGAGAAGGTGTAATTGAAAAGTCTACTTCCCCCTATTCCAGCCCCATGGTGATAGTGAAGAAACCTGAGGGGGGAGTAAGGATTTGTCTCGACTTCAGGAAATTGAACTCGGTCATAGAGTTTGATGCAGAACCCATGTTTAATCAAGATGAGATTTTCGCTAGGCTGGCGCCAAGCAAGTATTTCTCGAAGCTGGATCTGACGAAGGGATTCTGGCAGATCCCACTGCATCACGACAGCAAAAGATGCACAGCTTTTATGACTAGTGAGGGGCTGTATCAATTCACTGTCCTTCCCTTTGGGCTGGTGAACGCCCCTGCAGTGTTCAACAGGACTATGAGGAAGATCCTGGGGGGCATCGAAGGAGTGGAAGTATTTGTGGATGATGTACTTATCCACTCTACCACTTGGGAGGAGCATCTGCAGCTCCTGAGACAGGTATTCTCACGGCTGCAAGGAGTTGGCATGGTCGCCAAACCTACCAAGTGTGAGGTGGGATGCGCCGAGGTCAAGTACCTGGGGCATGTGATCGGTGGAGGCTGTTCCAAGCCTCTACCTGATAAGGTACAGAAGATACAGGATGCTGTACCACCCACCACCAAGACACAGGTGAGGTCATTCCTTGGTCTGGTGGGTTACTACAGGAAGTTCATTCCGGACTTCGCCTCTGTAGCCTATCCCTTAACAGAGTTGACAAAGAAGGCTGCCCCGAATAAGGTCAACTGGACGAGAGAGGAAGGCGCTTCTTTTGCTTGCTTGAAAAAGAAGATGGTCGAGCAGCCTATCTTGAGGCTGCCCGACGAGGATAAGGAATACATCCTCAGAACTGATGCTTCCAACACAGGAGTGGGAGCTGTACTTCTGCAGGAGCATGACGGCCTAGTGTGGCCGGTCGCCTACTACAGCCGGAAGTTGAGTGACGTAGAGCGTCGGTACTCGACAGTCGAGCGGGAACTGTTGGCAGCTGTGGTAGGCATTAAAAAATTCTATCAGTATGTGTATGGAAGGCGGTTCACCTTCCAGGTAGACCATCAGCCTCTGAGCCACTTGGGTACATTAAAGAACTCTAATCCTAGGATTATGCGGTGGGCCCTATTCTTACAACAGTTTAAGTTCAGGGTCGAGTACATCAAGGGGGCCGATAATGTGGGTGCTGATTGGTTGAGCAGGTCGCACACGCCAGAGGAGCAGGTTAGTGACCCGGTGCTCAGTGAAGTCAGCGGTCTGCACTTAACAGCTGAGGAACGTGATGATGCGTCATCAAGGCCAGAGGAGAGTGAAGATAGTGCCTCTCCGGGTAGTCCATCCCAAGGTGTTGCTAGTGTGTCCGGTATGACACAGACCGAAGCCGGAGCTGCAGAGCTTGGGGTCCAGCCTAGCTTCGAGGCGTCGAGTCGGCTAGAGCCTGGCCCTGGAGCCGAGCACTCCGCGCCTAAGTCAGGTAACACTACCCAGGACGAACCGGAGGAGTCACCCCAAGTCTCTCAGGGCGACGACGCATAGAAAATGGAGTCTCTACCCACTACTACCCAGCCGGAAGTGACCTGTCAAAGTGTATGTGACAGCTCGTGCACAGTGCACCCTCGAGCTGGTAAAATGGTGGGGTGTATTTCGCTTCCAGTGAAATAAACCCTTAGTGGGAGGTTGATGTCAGGAGACATATTTTTCCTGCTCACTCGTGCACTGAATGAAGTACGAAATTGCACAGTGCACCAGTGATGTGCACCATGATTCAACTTTCTGAATATAAACTTTTCCACAGTCGTGTTGGGTGTCGTTGGACAGCCCAGGACATATGCTAGCTAGTGATGTCATTCTGATCGCTGTATCAGGTCTGTGAAGGAAATTACAGGAGGGAGTTGATTTCAGGGAAATTTGGGACTATTCAAGTGTAGAGAGGGAGGTATGGGGCGTTAACGGCTGTAGACCACCCC
>WNGS01009424.1:13022-35019 GCA_020271785.1 Procambarus virginalis
CATCATCACTCAGTTCATTAAGATACAGTACACCATCTCACATATCATCACATAGTACAGTAAGTGATATTAACCCGATCATCATACAGTACAGTAAGATACAGTAAGACCATCATCACAAAATACAGTATGCAACAGTAACACTATCATCACACAATACAGTAAGAGACGGTAAGGTCATCGACCCACAGTACAGTAAGATACAGTACCATCATTAAACACAGTTCATTAAGATTCAGTAACATGATCATCACACAGTACAGTATAGATTCATCACACCTTCATCATACAGTACAGCAGGAGACAATAACATCACTAGTAACATCATCATCACACAGTACAGTAAGAGACAGTAACTTCATTATTACACAGTACTGTTAGAGACAGTAACTCCATCATTACACAGTACTGTTAGAGACAGTAACTCCATCATTACACAGTACTGTTAGAGACAGTAACTTTATCATTACACAGTACTGTTAGAGACAGTAACTCTATCATTACACAGTACTGTTAGAGACAGTAACACCACTAGTAACACTATTATTCACCATAATCTCCTTGGAGGAGACTAGGCCTATTCCATCATCACCTATTCTACCACACATATTCTTGCTGCATATTCAAGAATTTGCAGCAAGAACAGTAGCTAGTGCTCAGAGGTCAAGACAGCAGTCTGCTCCCCCTCCCCCCGCTCTCCAGTACCCGTGACCCCAGCAAGAACAGTAGCTAGTGCTCAGAGGTCAAGACAGCAGTCTGCTCCCCCTCCCCCCGCTCTCCAGTACCCGTGACCCCAGCAAGAACAGTAGCTAGTGCTCAGAGGTCAAGACAGCAGTCTGCTCCCCCCCCCGCTCCCAGTACCCGTGACCCCAGCAAGAACAGTAGCTAGTGCTCAGAGGTCAAGACAGCAGTCTGCTCCCCCCTCCCGCTCTCCAGTACCCGTGACCCCAGCAAGAACAGTAGCTAGTGCTCAGAGGTCAAGACAGCAGTCTGCTCCCCCCTCCCGCTCTCCAGTACCCGTGACCCCAGCAAGAACAGTAGCTAGTGCTCAGAGGTCAAGACAGCAGTCTGCTCCCCCCCCCTCCCCCCGCTCTCCAGTACCCGTGACCCCAGCAAGAACAGTAGCTAGTGCTCAGAGGTCAAGACAGCAGTCTGCTCCCCCCCCCCCGCTCTCCAGTACCCGTGACCCCAGCAAGAACAGTAGCTAGTGCTCAGAGGTCAAGACAGCAGTCTGCTCCCCCCCCCCTCTCTCCAGTACCCGTGACCCAGCAAGAACAGTAGCTAGTGCTCAGAGGTCAAGACAGCAGTCTGCTCCCCCCCCCCTCTCTCCAGTACCCGTGACCCCAGCAAGAACAGTAGCTAGTGCTCAGAGGTCAAGACAGCAGTCTGCTCCCCCCCCCCCCCCGCTCTCCAGTACCCGTGACCCCAGCACACCGTGTGGCGACAAGCTCACGCCACCACCCGGGAACAAGTGGAATATCAGGAGAAAGCGCCAAGTCATTACGACTATATAGACTTGGAACGGGTCAGAATAAGGATTTGGGATGGGACTGGGAGAAGGAATGGTGCCCAACCACTTGGACGGTCGGGGATTGAACGCCGACCTGCATGGAGCGAGACCGTCGCTCTACCATCCAGCCCAAGTGGTTGGACCCACCCGGGAACAAGCACTCTGCTAGTTTGTCTCTGCCACACCAACGCCACCTACATTGGTCAAGTCCCATATAAACAGAAGCACCAACCACCACCAGCAGATACTCTCTCGTGTTCTACTGCTGGACCTACTCTCTCGTGCTCTACCTGCTGGACCTACTCTCTCGTGCTCTACCTGCTGGACCTACTCTCTTGTGTTCTACCTGCTGGACCTACTCTCTCGTGCTCTACCTGCTGGACCTACTCTCTCGTGCTCTACCTGCTGGACCTACTCTCTCGTGTTCTACCTGCTGGACCTACTCTCTCGTGCTCTACCTGCTGGACCTACTCTCTCGTGCTCTACCTGCTGGACCTACTCTCTCGTGTTCTACCTGCTGGACCTACTCTCTCGTGCTCTACCTGCTGGACCTACTCTCTCGTGCTCTACCTGCTGGACCTACTCTCTCGTGTTCTACCTGCTGGACCTACTCTCTCGTGCTCTACCTGCTGGACCTACTCTGCTCTACCTGCTGGACTACTCTCTCGTGCTCTACCTGCTGGACCTACTCTCACACTACCTTGCGTGGTGGTAGATCTATGAAGCCTGGCATACAGTATTTTCAGCACCATTCATTTCATGTTCACTAATGTAACGTTAAATTGTCTGTTTGATTGTTTTGCGCCCTGTAAGTAAGTCAAGTTCTTTATGAACTATATTCAGTTTGTGATTTGTTAATTAATTTTGTTCATATTAAAGTATTCAAATTTTTCATTTTTATATGTTTTATCCTACATTTCCCACAACGTGAAGAAGTCAACATAGCAGTTTATTTTAATTTGTTTTCACTTTTTTTTTGTTTATATGTTCGTGGCATTCTATCTGTCCTAAGCCACTGCCTTCAGTGATATTACTGTATCACTATCATCACACAGTACAGTAAGAGACAGTAACAACATCATAAAGCAGTGTAGTAAGAGAGAGTAGCACCAGCAACACACAGAACAGTAAGAAACAGTAACATCACCATCACACAGTACAGTAAGAGTCAGTAACACCATCATCTCAGAGTACAGTAAGGGAAAGAAAAACAATCATGACAGTTCAGTAAGAGACAGTAACACCATCATCACACAGTACAGTAAAATACAATAACATGATCATCATACAGTACAGTAAGAGACAATAACAACACCAGTAACAGCATCATCAGTACAGTAAGAGACAATAACAACACCAGTAACACCATCATCACACAGTACAGTAAGAGACAATAACAGCACCAGTAACACCATCACCACACAGTACAGTAAGAGACAATAACAGCACCAGTAACACCATCACCACACAGTACAGTAAGAGACAATAACAGCACCAGTAACACCATCATCACACAGTACAGTAAGAGACAATAACAGCACCAGTAACACCATCATTACACAGTACAGTAAGAGACAATAACAACACCAGTAACACCATCATCAGTACAGTAAGAGACAATAACAGCACCAGTAACACCATCATTACACAGTACAGTAAGAGACAATAACAGCACCAGTAACACCGTCATCACACAGTACAGTAAGAGACAATAACAGCACCAGTAACACCATCATCACACAGTACAGTAAGATACAATAACAGCACCAGTAACACCATCATCAGTACAGTAAGAGACAATAACAACACCAGTAACACCATCATCACACAGTACAGTAAGAGACAATAACAGCACCAGTAACACCATCATCACACAGTACAGTAAGAGACAATAACAGCACCAGTAACACCATCATCAGTACAGTAAGAGACAATAACAGCACAGTAACACCATCATCACACAGTACAGTAAGAGACAATAACAGCACCAGTAACACCATCATCACACAGTACAGTAAGAGACAATAACAGCACCAGTAACACCATCACCACACAGTACAGTAAGAGACAATAACAACACCAGTAACACCATCATCACACAGTACAGTAAGAGACAATAACATCACCACACAGTACAGTAAGAGACAATAACATCACCACACAGTACAGTAAGAGACAATAACATCACCACACAGTACAGTAAGAGACAATAACATCACCACACAGTACAGTAAGAGACAATAACATCACCACACAGTAGAGTAAGAGACAATAACAGCACCAGTAACACCATCATCACACAGTACAGTAAGAGACAATAACAGCACCAGTAACACCATCACCACACAGTACAGTAAGAGACAATAACAACACCAGTAACACCATCATCACACAGTACAGTAAGAGACAATAACAGCACCAGTAACACCATCACCACACAGTAAAGTAAGAGACAATAACAGCACCAGTAACACCATCATCACACAGTAAAGTAAGAGACAATAACAACACCAGTAACACCATCATCAGTACAGTAAGAGACAATAAGAAACACCAGTAACACCATCATCACACAGTACAGTAAGAGACAATAACAACACCAGTAACACCATCATCAGTACAGTAAGAGACAATAACAGCACCAGTAACACCATCATCACACAGTACAGTAAGAGACAATAACAGCACCAGTAACACCATCATCACACAGTACAGTAAGAGACAATAACAGCACCAGTAACACCATCATTACACAGTACAGTAAGAGACAATAACAGCACCAGTAACACCATCATCACACAGTACAGTAAGAGACAATAACAGCACCAGTAACACCATCATCAGTACAGTAAGAGACAATAACATCATCACACAGTACAGTAAGAGACAATAACAGCACCAGTAACACCATCATTACACAGTACAGTAAGAGACAATAACAACACCAGTAACACCATCATCAGTACAGTAAGAGACAATAACATCACCACACAGTACAGTAAGAGACAATAACAACACCAGTAACACCATCATCAGTACAGTAAGAGACAATAACAACACCAGTAACACCATCATCACACAGTACAGTAAGAGACAATAACAGCACCAGTAACACCATCACCACACAGTACAGTAAGAGACAATAACAGCACCAGTAACACCATCATCACACAGTACAGTAAGAGACAATAACAGCACCAGTAACACCATCACCACACAGTACAGTATGAGACAATAACAGCACCAGTAACAGCATCATTACACAGTACAGTAAGAGACAATAACAGCACCAGTAACACCATCATCACACAGTACAGTAAGAGACAATAACAACACCAGTAACACCATCATCAGTACAGTAAGAGACAATAACATCACCACACAGTACAGTAAGAGACAATAACAACACCAGTAACACCATCATCAGTACAGTAAGAGACAATAACATCACCACACAGTACAGTAAGAGACAATAACATCACCACACAGTACAGTAAGAGACAATAACATCACCACACAGTACAGTAAGAGACAATAACATCACCACACAGTACAGTAAGAGACAATAACATCACCACACAGTACAGTAAGAGACAATAACATCACCACACAGTACAGTAAGAGACAATAACATCACCACACAGTACAGTAAGAGACAATAACATCACCACACAGTACAGTAAGAGACAATAACATCACCACACAGTACAGTAAGAGACAATAACAGCACCAGTAACACCATCACTACACAGTACAGTAAGAGACAATAACAGCACCAGTAACACCATCATCACACAGTAAAGTAAGAGACAATAACAACACCAGTAACACCATCATCACACAGTACAGTAAGAGACAATAACAACACCAGTAACACCATCATCACACAGTACAGTAAGAGACAATAACAGCACCAGTAACACCATCATCACACAGTACAGTAAGAGACAATAACAACACCAGTAACACCATCATCAGTACAGTAAGAGACAATAACATCACCACACAGTACAGTAAGAGACAATAACAGCACCAGTAACACCATCATCACACAGTACAGTAAGAGACAATAACAGCACCAGTAACACCATCATCACACAGTACAGTAAGAGACAATAACAGCACCAGTAACACCATCATCACACAGTACAGTAAGAGACAATAACAGCACCAGTAACACCATCACCACACAGTACAGTAAGAGACAATAACAGCACCAGTAACACCATCATTACACAGTACAGTAAGAGACAATAACAGCACCAGTAACACCATCACCACACAGTACAGTAAGAGACAATAACAGCACCAGTAACACCATCATCACACAGTACAGTAAGAGACAATAACAGCACCAGTAACACCATCATCAGTACAGTAAGAGACAATAACATCACCACACAGTACAGTAAGAGACAATAACAACACCAGTAACACCATCATCAGTACAGTAAGAGACAATAACAGCACCAGTAACACCATCACCACACAGTACAGTAAGAGACAATAACAGCACCAGTAACACCATCACCACACAGTACAGTAAGAGACAATAACAGCACCAGTAACACCATCATCACACAGTACAGTAAGAGACAATAACAGCACCAGTAACACCATCATCAGTACAGTAAGAGACAATAACATCACCACACAGTACAGTAAGAGACAATAACAACACCAGTAACACCATCATCACACAGTACAGTAAGAGACAATAACAACACCAGTAACACCATCATCAGTACAGTATGAGACAATAACATCACCACACTTTACAGTAAGAGACAATAACAACACCAGTAACACCATCATCACACAGTACAGTAAGAGACAATAACAACACCAGTAACACCATCATCAGTACAGTAAGAGACAATAACATCACCACACAGTACAGTAAGAGACAATAACAACACCAGTAACACCATCATCAGTACAGTAAGAGACAATAACATCACCACACAGTACAGTAAGAGACAATAACATCACCACACAGTACAGTAAGAGACAATAACAGCACCAGTAACACCATCATCACACAGTACAGTAAGAGACAATAACAACACCAGTAACACCATCATCAGTACAGTAAGAGACAATAACATCACCACACAGTACAGTAAGAGACAATAACATCACCACACAGTACAGTAAGAGACAATAACATCACCACACAGTACAGTAAGAGACAGCAACAGCACCAGTATCACCATCATCACACAGTATTCTCATATACAAATGACAGGGCACACTGACCAAGGAGCCACAGCTGAGGTAGTCGGGAGGTGACAGCAGCGTGTAGCTGTGGCAGGAGGTTGCGAGCTTGGTCGTCATTCACCAGAGCCAGGTTTAGCTGCTCCAGGCTGGGAGGCAGCGCCGCCAACCCATCACCGCTCAGACAACCCATGAACTCCTTCAGCTCACTCCTGTTCCAAGATATGAGTTCCTGACTATTTACGGCTCTCCACACTTACCTTGAAAGTCACAACCAGAGTGACTTTCATCTTATACTGAGTGGTGCTGATCTGCCTGTTATAAATTATGAGCACCAATTGGTGAAGTAGTTAGCACCCTTTCGTTACCACTTCACCCGGGATAACTATCTGGGTTCGAGTTCAGGGAAGGATGGATTAATTGGGCAACGGTGCTCATTAATAGAGCGCTTAGTAGGTCGTGATAAAGAGGAAACTAAAAGGTTAAATATGTTGTTTAGCTGTAGGAGAGATCTATTAGACTAGAGGTAAACATGAACTGTGGGAGGAGGAGCTCTGAGCTTTCAAATACTTAGCTATGGAAAGGAGACCTTTGCCTTCAAACACTGAACTCTGGGAGGAATAACTCTTAGTCGGCAAACACAAAGCTGTAGGAAGTAGAAATAGTGTATTTGAAAATAAATGTTGTACCACATTAAGAAATAGTGGAACAGTGGGATTTGATCTCATGTCGACCGTGACCTTACGTGCCTTACACCGCCTTTGAAAGATGCCTGGATACTCACTCACCTATTGTGTAGCAGAACGAGTAAGGTAACTGGAATGCCTGTTTGCTAAGGAAGTTTAGTGCAATGACAAAATAAAGAAGGGCGACCAGATCAAGCAGTAGCATGGGAGAGGAGGATAGGTTTTTAGAGAAGGTCTTAGGGAAATGTGTTCAGAGGAACGTTTGGATGGAGAATTTGATCCTGGAAATAAAAAGAGAGATATTTCAACAAATACAGGATGAGATTGAGAGACAAAAAAAGTGCTCGAGAGACTAAGAACATAAGAACAAAGGTAACTGCAGATGTCCTATTGGCCCATATGAGGCAGCTCCAATTTTTAACCACCAAGTTACGTGGTAATTGGCTCCACAATTCAACAACCCTGTTACCGAACCAGTATTTGCCCATGTCTGTCCTAAATCTAAACTTATCCAATTTATACCCATGTTTCGTGTTCTGTCTTGTGTTAATACTTTTAATACCCTATTAATATCACTTTGTTATGTCCATTCGTCCACATTTAAACCTCTATCAGGTCACCCCTAACTCTTCGCCTTTCCAGTGAATGCAATTTAAGCTTTGTTAATCTTACTTCATATGACAGGTTTCTAATTGGGGGGAATTAACTTTGTCATCCTACGCTGGACACGTTCAAGTGAATTTATATCCATTCTATAGTACGGCAACCAAACCTGAACTGCACAATCTAAATTGGGCCTAACCAGAGCAAGATATAGCTGAAGAACAACACCAGGTGTCTTATTAGTAACGCTTCGATTAATAAATCCCAGTGTCCTGTTTGCCTTAATACGAACTTTCATGCATTGATCTGTTGGGGTTCAAATTCTTACTCATCATAACTCCCAGATCCCTTTCGTAATCCGACTTCACGATCTCAATTCTCTGATTTCCCCTTTCCTCGATTTTAGCCTTTCCTCGTAGCTCATACCTCTGAGTTTTAGGACTAGTCTGGTGGCATACCTTTGAATCTTCTCTAGCTTTGTCTTGTATTTTACTAGGTATGGACTCCATTCAGGAGCTGCAAACTCCAGGATTGGTCGTACCTAAGTGGTATACAAGATCTTGACCGATTCCTTACTCAAATTTCTGGAGACAGTTCTTATGTTGACCAGTCAACATAAGAACCGTTGATACATAACATACATAACAAAAGTCAACATAAATATGCCGTTGATACTGGGCCTCTGGGGTCAGGTTCTTTTTGATGTGAGCCTCTGGGGTGAGGTTCGGTGTGATATCAACCCCCAGATCTTTCTCTCTTTTTGATTCTTGCAGGATATAACCTTCCAGATGGTACAGAAGGGCCTTCTGCTCCCTTCGCCTAATTTCATTACTTTACACTTTCCTGAGTTCAACTTTAGTAGCCATTTTCTAGACCATTCTACAAGTTTGTCCAGGTCGTCCTGTTGTCTCTATCTTCATTTGTCTTCATTCTTTTCATAATTTTTTCATCATCTGCAAACGTTGAGAGGAATGAGTCTATCCATCTCTGGAAGGTCGTTTACATATATTTGAAATAGGATGAGTCCAAGTACAGAGCCCTGTAGAACCCCTCTGGTGACATCTCGTCACTCAGATGTCTCCTCTCCCCCCCCCCTCACAGTTATTCGCTGTTTTCTGTTGCTTAGATACTCCCTTATCCACTGGAGCACCTTACCTTTTACTCCTGCCTGTTGCTCCAACTTTTGTAACAGCCTTTTGTGAGGTACTGTGTCAAAGGCTTCCTGATAGTTCAAGAAAATGCAGTCTGCCCACCCTTCTCTTTCTTGCCTAATTTGTGTTGCTTGGTCATAGAATTCTATTAAACCTGTGAGACACGATTTACCATCTCTGAACCCATACTGGTGGTGTGTTATGTTACGAATCTTGTTAAGATCCTCTCATTACTCTTGATTCTTGTATTACTGTATTGTCTTATTCTCTAATTATTATAGCATCCAGTTGTATGATATGAGATTTTGTATATGATATATTGTAGCATGCTGTAGTGTGCCTGAGTTGCATTATATTATATGAGGCTTTTATGTTAGAATTTTCATGTTGGTTTCTCTGTGTGGCTAGCGTGGGAATGTGTTGTCAAGCTAGTGTTTATGATTTAACCTTGTTTTATTCTCATTATTGCTTGTCAATAAATGATATTGTATAAGTTAATGTCATTGTGTACTCTTGAGATTAATAATGTCTTGATTAGTAGTATTACAAATTATTATTAGAATTTCCACAATGTTATGTGGATAGTTAGTTGATTTGTTGGTAGACGCTTGGCCTGTGGACCGACGCGTGGGTCAGTAGCGTGAAGGCGTTTGTCGAGAGGAGACATGTTTTAAGTTAAGTCAGTGATTATTGTAATTTTTAGCTAAATACTCGGTTAATTCTCTGGTTAGATGAGTGTGTATATTCTTTTTGTGTATTCATGTTCTGGTGATATTGCTCTTGGCTCAATAAGGAGTTTTATTTATGATAATGCATGCTTGAGAATATTTCTGGCTATACTACGTACCATTTAATTGTTATGTTTGTCCCCCTTAGCATTAATATATTGTTCCCCATTTTATGCAGTGTTTTATCTTTTTCCCTAGACATGTACTTACCGGCAAGGCCGATTTAAATAATTATTTACACTGCTTGGAGAAGAACCTTATTTAGTCTCAAGGGTGGTAACATGTTACAAAGCTATTTCCCTCCAGATGTTCTACGAGTCTTTTCCTCACGATCTTCTTCATCACCTTGCATGGTGTACAAGTTAGGGAAACTGACCTGTAGTTCAGCGCTTCTTGCCTGTCACCCTTTTTGTATATTGAGACTACATTAGCTGTCTTCCAACTTTCCAGTAGGTCTCCTGTTTCCAGTGACCGCTTATATTTTCACTGGAAAATATAAACTACCCATTATATTGGGTGGTTATATTTTTCCATTGGAGACTTTCGGCGCTATGGAGAGGTGGAGGACATGTTGCTTGGGTAACAGCTTCTTCTCCATATAAACCTACCCTGGCTTTTGCGCCCTGGAGAGGCCACTCCAGACCGACAACCAGAGAGCAACTCGTTGACCAGACCACACACTAGAAAGTGAAGGGACGACGACGTTTCGGTCCGTCCTGGACCATTCCAGGGGAGGGGGAGACGTCACCTGGACCATATTTAAATCCCTAAACATGCTAAACATAAACTCACTTCACACATTCTCTTGTGTCAACTATTTTTATTGTTTCTGCCGGAGGCGTCTAGTTTATTGTGCACCCCATACTCATCCTGTGAGCGGCAGCGCAAAAAGCATTACAGAGGGCACAAAAGGTCTTTATCAGACCTCATCTTAGATTATTACATAAACAATTTCATCTATCCTTCACACCTTATAGTTACAATGTCAGTTAGTTACAGAGAAAGTGCTATTTCAGGAGCTATATATTTACAGTAGGTCATTATACATTAATGGTAGGTCTTATCGTTAATACATAATAGTTTGACCAATGGAGATATTACAAAGTCATAGAGGAGCTTCTGTTTATTATTATTAGTCTTCACAATACACTGCTTGTTTCTGAATCTCATATGTCGTTCATCTACTGGAAGCGAAATATGGATACAGTGCAAGGATTTCAGGTAATTTATCCATGGTAATAAGATAGGTTGCCATATCATACAGAGTGAGCTTAGATTTATCTCTAAATGGCTCAATTTTACTACAATCCAAGATATAGTGATCGAGTGTGTGTCCCTGTCTTTATCCACACACTTTACACTTTACTTCATCTAAATCCCTATTCAAGCTGAACTGCCAGAGATACTTCTAGCCAAGTCTTATACGAGCTGTGACAACATCTGTTAGTCTACTGACTTTGTTACTTGCCCCATACACATGTCTTACTCCACACATTTCATTGTGATGAGCAATAGACCTGCTAGTTCCAGTTTGCACTGTTCTACTTTCTTCAAATTCATCCAGGAGTTCTCGTCTAATGACACTTTTAGGGGACCTATTTGATAACTCAAGATTCCGTATTTCAATAGGAGAGATACTTGTAGGCAAGTCTTATACGAGCTATGACAACATCTGTCAGTCTACTGACTTTGTTAATTGCCCCGTACACATGTTTTACTTCACACATTTCATTGTGATAAGCAATAGACCTGCTAGTTCCAGTTTGCACTGTTCTACTTTCTTCAAATTCATCCAGGAGTTCTCGTCTAATGACACTTTTGAGGGACCTATTTGATAACTCAAGATTCCGTTCAATTCTGTCTTTATTTACTGCAGCCATTATTTACAAGGGCGTCAACTTTGTCATGTTCCTGCATGCGAATGTGAGAAGGAATCCACAACATTTTTATATTTGCCTCTTGCTAAGTATTCTTATATATCTACGTCTAGCTTCCAAGACAAGCACGTCATTACTTGATTGCAAACTGTTTATTGCTCGTAGTGAGGAAAGGGGAGCCAACAACATTTACAAAACCCTGTTCTTAAATGCAAACCCTGCTCTGAAACTCTCCCTGGACAGATGTAATAGGACCCATTATCACCACACCAGAAATAAATATCTCTTTGATATCCTCAGAGTCAAACTGAATTATGTGCAAACACTCTATGCAAATAAAGGGACCCAGTCTATGGAACTCACTCTTTAATGAATTGAAAAGCTGTCCAACTTTTGCGTCATTCAAAAACAAAACTAAAAAGTACCTAATTTCATCTTCATAGTTTCCTACCTTGTTGCTTTAAAATTGCACTGATTCTAGTGCTACCCAATCTCCCAATCTTCATGTACCGAATCCAAACAACTTTACCATTGTGATAATTACTGTCTTCTTATATGTGCTATCAGTTTGCTTTATGATGCCTATTAATCTTGTTTAAATTACCAATCAAGCTGTCAATGCAATCAATCAGAGCTACCAATGGGCCTTAACATACCAACTAATCTCTCTCATCTCATTTTTTTCTTACAATATATCTGTTATCATTTTATTAATTCTGCTGGAATTTACCTACTAAAAATTATCTGTTAGATTAAGGACCTGCCCGAAACGCTGCGCGTGCTAGTGGCATTACAAGATTGTAAATACCATGCTATGTATCCCTCACAAACCCAATGTACCTTCTTGTATATAAATAAATAAATAAATTCTCAAGTCGTTTGTGGAAAGACCATTCTCTGTCCTCGGTGAGACAATCGACTTGAGAATGTTCCAGGACGGACCAAAACGTCGTCGTCCCTTCACCTTCTAGTGTGTGGTCTGGTCAACATACTTCAGCCACGTTATTGTGACTCATCGTCTGCACAGAGAGCAACTCCAAAGTCTCCTGAGACTGATGGATGCCTAGTACTACTATACATCATAGAGAGTGGCACACTCAGTGCCTCTGCACCTTCTTTTAGTATCTACGGTGAGATTCTGTCAGGCCCAACAGCCATTGCCACATTCAACTCCAACAGATTCCTTTTGACCTCATCACTGGTGAGGTAAAATTTCTCCAAGGTTGCTTGATTTGCCTCCTCATTAAGTGCAGGGACTTCTCCTTGTTCTGTTGTGAAAACCTGGAATCTCTTGTTGAGTTCTTCACACACCTCTTTGTCATTCTCTGTGTATCTGTTCTCCCCTTTTCTCAATTTCATCATTTGTTTTTTCACTGCTATTTTCCTCTTGATGGTGGAGCAGTTTTCGTTTGATTTTAGCGGCCTTTCCATTAGTGTAGAAAGCCGTTCCATGGGCATTGCTTCTTGGGTAGGCTCATCCTCCTGTGGGGTAGTTACCCCACAGTAGGCCTGTTCCGGTGGAGTTATCTAATGAATAAACAATGGACTACATACTGAAGCAAAAGCCTTTACTCAGGAGCAGTGAAAACTATTACTATATGATTAGTGACAGATATATGACCAAAGATGAACAGCAAGAGAACAAGGCAAGAGGACCTGCACACATCCAGGACCTGACCCACCCTCCTTGCCCCACCAACCCTTATCAACTCACACGCTCCCGAAAACAGCTCTCCAATAATTTCCCCCTGCTGGTCGTACACCCGCAATATTTTGTAAACTCCCAGGATGGGACACAGGCAGCCTTTATTGACCTAAAGTCAGCTTTCGATGTAGCGAATGGCGAAATAATATTAGAGCAACTTGCTGAATTTGGAATCAAAGGTAATCTTCTGAGTTGGATAAAGAGTTACCTATCCAACAGGCGTGCTAGTGTCCTATTTAAAGGAGTTAAAAGTACAAGGACAGATGCATTCGAACTAGGCACACCTCAAGGTGGTGTCCTAAGCCCTATGCTCTTCAATATACTTATGCACAAACTTATCCATGACATTCCTGTACAACCTACGGAAACTGTTATATGCTATGCTGATGATATTTGTATTATGGCACACAGTAAACCAAGGCTACAAGTGTTACTTGATGCATTCTCCAAGAAAGTAGTAGAATGTGGCCTCATAATCTCCGTTGATAAAACAAGGGTTCTTATTCCCCATTCTCTTCATGTTAACTATACTATTAATGGAGTGCCCGTGGAGACTTGCGAGTCTTATAAATATCTTGGAGTCGAGGTTAATGATGCAAATCTCGTCAGCAACCTGCGCAAAAAACTAGTTGAGCGTCTTAAACCTCTCAAAACTCTGGTTGGCAAAGGATTTGGCATTAACATAAAATATGCCCGTAGTTTCTATATTGCATTTATACGATCTGTTGTTGATTATTATGCCTTGCATCTTCTTAATTTTTCTCCTAAACAATTACAAGTCCTAGATGTAGTACAGAATGATGCCATGCGCATCATCCTGGGTTGTCCTAGAACTGTCAGAATTGTTAACATGAGAAAGGAACTAAACTTACCTTCCATTTACGAAAGAATAGTTCTACTTAGTACTATGTTTTGCGCCAAAACTTTGAAAAATAATGGTCCCCCTAGCTCTATTCAAATTAAATTGAGATCCATTCTAAACAATCCTGACTGTTCTCTCAATCCGCCGCAAAAATCTCCCTACAGTGTGTGGCTCAGTAGTTGTGCCTATAATCTTCGGAAACTGAATGTGTCTATTAACCCTGATAAAACTGTTCACTATATTCCCCCTTGGAAAGATGTGGAGATCTCTCTGCATTATACCCCCATCAGTGTAAAACAAATGTATAACTCTGACATTTTGAGATGTATAACATTAGAAGCTATTGACAGTCATCTTCAAATTCTCAAACCAACTGAATCCTATGCCTTTACTGATGGCTCTGTGCAGTTAGGCACTGGTAGAACAGGTTGTGCATGTGCAGTGTATAAAGGGAATGAAATGATCATGTCTACTACACAGAGATTGAACAACTGGGCTAGCACGACACAGACCGAGCTATTGGGCATTTATCTAGCCACTGAATACCTTAAGCTCAATGGTGGTGGAGTTATTTTCTGTGACTCTAAAAGTGCTCTGCAGTCCTTAAATAACCCATCACAATGTATGTCGGAAGTAGCTTGTAATATTAAATGGAATGTAATTTTTGCCAATGATAATAACTCTTGTATAAAATTTGTGTGGATCCCATCCCATGTTGGAGTTGGAAAACATGACTTCGTAGATCGATTGGCCAATGAGGCTTGCAGGAAAGAAAACATTGATTATGACTTTGGACTATCTAATGCAGTTTTTAGAAACATACAAATTAAAGAAATTAATTCAGATTTAGAAGAACTAAGAAATGCCCAGAGACCTGAAAGCTGCAGTATTAAAAGTTATGACAAGTTTTGTAATAATAGGTATTTGTATGGTCAGCACAGTAACCGAACCAGGCAATGTGATGTAGTCATTGCGCGAATTCGCCTTGGCTATAGACACATCTGGCAGGTTAGTGAGGCTGAGCCACTTGCAGAATACTCAGATTGTAAACTCTGTGATAAACCTTTAATGCATTCACTAGAACACTACATTGATGAATGTGAAACCGTAAAGGACTTTAGACCTCCTGGCCTCTTGTACCACCAACTGTGTAACTATTTTATTGACTCAGTGTTCTGGACGACATCCTAACAATTTACCCAAAATTTGCTTGTCCATTTAAAGAATGAAGAACAATTTTATCTATATTACTTCTAAGCTGCATCACTTATGAACCCATCCCTGCCCTTGTGTGGCAGTGCACAATAGAAAGTTGTTTTCACATATCCATACATTAAAACATTGATTGTAACCATGATATATATGTGCTTCAGCCTACAGTTTAGACCTATTGTCTTATGTATGACCCTCTGTCCTGCGTGACAGTGAATACTAGCATTATCCTCACTTAATCAGACTATCAAAATCCTCAGATTAGGCAAAATTGTAATTAATTTTGTCAATAAAGATGTTAATAATAAATAACGANTATCGCTGTATCTATCGATAATATCTGTGTTGCGTGTTAAGATTTCTCTAGTGACGATCTGGTTGTGAGAAGAGATTATACGTTCCTTGATGGAGCCCTCTTGTTTGTGCATTATTAATCGCCTTGAAAGAGACTTTGTTGTCCTATATACTGAGTACTTTGGGGCTTATAGTCCCTAAGTGGGCATATATCACGTTAGTGTGATTTCATATATGTAATTTACCTGATATATATAGCATTTTTAGCAACTTTTTAAATCCATCAAAATTGCAGATTTTTATATAAAATTAAAGAGCCGCAACGTTTATTGAGTCTCACCCTTGATAGATAATGTGGATTGCATAGGTTCGACCATTTCTGCTTAAGCAAAACATTACCATTTTTCTGGAGTGACAAATTGTGAAAATACGCTGGTCAGCATGAGTGAGACGTTAGTTTTTATATATATATACATAAGTTCTTATAGTCATATAAAGCCACTAGCACACATAGCGTTTCGGGTAGGTCCTTAACCCTAATTTTCTCTGGAATACAACCTACCAAATTGTTTAACAATCAGGTACCCATTCACTGTTGGATGAACAGAGGCGCACAGTTAAGGATTTTCGCCTACTCAATCCTTCCCGGCTAGGATGCGAACCCAGGCCAAATTGCTCATGAAGCGCAGGGCGAGTGTTTTACCACTACACCACGGGGCCTGTCGAGTTATATAAGAAACCAAGAGAGGACTGACCCGCCAGGAGGCTGTAGCAGGCTGGCCACATGACAAGCGCGGCTCACACCAGCGTCGCTCACATCACTCAGCTTCAGCCACACTCCCCTGGTGCCCTTCACATACGCTGCTGGGGTCACTTGCTGCGGCCTGGGTAAGGGCACCAACGCCGCCGGGGTCACTCCTGCTGCTACTCGCACCTCTGTAATAGTCCACAAGACTGTGAGGGGTATTATTTTCATACTACAACAACCTGCAGGCGATGAGTCACAATAACGTGGCTAACGTATGTTGACCAGACCATACACTAGAAGGTTAAGGGACGACGACGAAAGGTGTTTCTTAGGAATGATGTGTGTGTGTGGAATGACTTTCCTTCCGAGGAAGCCAAAGGAGTGCCAGGAGTAATCCCAGTGCACGGGAGGTACTGGCAGTAGTAGGACCACACTGACGGGAATGTCGAAAACCCAACCCGAGTGGCGTAGGACCGAGCAGAGGACTGATGAGTTTATGCACGCCAGGGGTGGGAAGAGAAACAATTTAGTGGTAATAAGTTCACAAACAGGAGATTCTAGGTGTTGTCAGAAGAGCTAATGTGAATGTAGCTACTGACGAGCGGACGAATGATGGCCAGGATGTAAGGGACTGGAGACGATGCAAGAGGAAAGGCGTAGGAGTACGTCAGGGTAACTGTTTGTTCCACAAATGGACGAATGGCAGAGCAAGAAGTACGGTGTGTTGGTAGGAAAAAACAGAAGAAAGCAATGGCAGGTAGTATGAGTAATTACATTGTCGACAAGGAATGGCATAATTCCAAGGATCCACAATTATAGCAGGTCATACACGAGATATTCCTTTTTCCTGTAGACCAAATAGTCGACTTGTACGATCCAGCATTGTAATTTCTATTTCCTCCATAACTTGTTAGATTTGCTCACGCTATGATTTGAATTTTCGCCACTACGCTTCCCGATTTTTTTCTGAAGGTTCCTCTCCCTCTACTGTTGTCTGAAACTCGTTTCTGTTCTGCTGCTACTGTGATTTAAAGAAACTTTGCTTTTTCGGGTTTACTGGAGCTGGTCGGGCATACTGCTTGTTATACTGCCACGAGTATTCCTTGTGCGCACGGTAATACCTATGCCAACATATCCGCTCTATCAGCTGCCTCTCTTAAACTTTTAATTCCGGTTTCCTGGATTCGTAGCCTCGCGTCGGGGTATGTCAATTCCATGATATTTTCTAGCAAAATCAACTGCTTGAGATCCCCAAACGTTTCCGTTCACTCAGCTTTCAACCACCTATGGAACTTTTGGTCTAGTTCTCGGGCTGTCTCGGCAAACGTTCTCCCCGGAGTTCTAGTAGGTCTCTGAACTGCTCTGAACTGATCTTCTGTAAGCTTCCGGGATGAGCTGGAACGATCTCAGCACTGCCTTCTTAACGGCTTCATAATCTATACATTCGTCCACTGCTAGCATGTTATATGTTACCATGCTAGCTAACATGCTCTGGCCTCACCGATCAGTTTACCTTGGATCAACTGGGCCCACTCATCTTCGGGACATCCCTTCACCGTGGCAACCTTCTCAAAATGCTCAAAGAACTCCTCGGATTTCTATGGCACGAATATCGGGATGTCTCTCTCCTTGAAGAGTGGCTCTTGTGGGGGGCTTGGCGTTATCTTCTGGGTTCGACTTGTTCGCGTTCAATTCTCTTCTCTTCCAGTGCGATATGCCCTTCAGTCTCCTTCCTATTCTCTTCCTGTAGGAGTTGGATCCGGGCTTGAGCTTCAGGCTCCTCGCGTCTGGCTTAGGCTTCACATTCAGCTCCTTGCGTCGGGCTTGGGCGTCATGTTCAGCTTCCTAGCGTCCGGCATCAAGTTCAGCTTCTTTGCGTCGGGCTTCACGTTCAGCATCCTTGCATTGGGCTTCACATTCAGCTTCCTCGCATTGGGCATCATGTTCAGCATCCGTGCGTTGGGCTTCATGTTCCTCAAGTCGGGATTGGGCTTTATATTTACACTTCAAAATCTCAAGCTTGATACTACGCCCACTCCTGCTCGAACGTGAGCTTAATTCATCGTCGCTTTTCACTTGGACTGGACGGTCCAATCCCCGACCGTCCACGTTGTTGGGCACCATTTCTTTCCCCCGTCCTAGCCCAAATCCTTAGGCTTGGCACTTTTCCCTGATAGTTCCCTTCCATTTTCATACTATCAGGCCTACTCATTGCTCCCTCAACTGTTGCTGGTTCTTTGCCTTCTTCTCGAGCTGTACTAGTAACACTCTGTCACTGCCCTTTTTACAGTATGCTTGCTGTCAGCTCTATACTCATTTTCTCTCGTGATGAAGTCGGCACTTTACCCCTGTGTATACCAGCCCCAAAACATGAGAACCTCGCAGCACCTCTCGGAACTCAGTAGTCTACTTTCTGTTCCCAGGGAGCGGAAGGTAAAGTGGCAGGTGTCTACTTCGGACACTGAATCACCTAATATTAAACAGCTTAAACCTCAACCTTCTAAGCCTACTAAGCCTGTGTTACATGTAAATGTCCAATTACTGATCTTGCTTTATTTGACAGACATGTGTATCCAGGAACCGTCTCTGCCAACAGTAGAGATTCTGATGGAACGAGCCCATTACGCATCTTGAGGGACACAGCTTCGCTGCAGAGTATTCTACTGATAGCCACTGCACCTCAAGCCACCTACACTGGATAAACCGTCCTGATCACTGACCTCACTGCAACCACACCTTACCCGCTCGCCACAGTCTACCTGGAGTGTCCATTCATTAGTGGAGCAGTCCAAGTCGCCATTCTGGAAAAACCTTTCCCCATGCCAGGAATTCAACTTCTTCTAGGCAGCGACTTGGCCAACCAGCAAGACTCCACCAACTTGATTATCTGTGATAAACCCCAGGTATGTAACTCGGCCACGGATGAAGACCCTGCCATGACCTATGCAGCAGAGGACGAGGTAACTGTGGCAGAGGAACCAGCAGACATCTCCCAGCCTGTTCTAGTAACTACCCGTGATCAAGCCACTCAACCACCACAAGTAGCAACAACTGTCCCTCAAGACGTGCAAGGCCTCCCACCGAATCTCAACCGGTTGGAGTTCCGTAAGTTAAAACAATCTGTCGTTTCTTTAACTCCTTTATTTTTCCAAGCGCAGATTAAGATTGATGCCATCCCCGGATTCCACATTAGCGATAACCAAATATTGTACCATAAGTTCAGACCCAGCTAACTCATTGCAGAGGATGATTGGGCTAATGTGACTCAGTAGTTCCAACATCTTTAAGAAGAGATATTATATCAATAGCTCATTGCTCGATGTTTCTTTATGGCATTAATAAAACATATAATGCTCATATTCAAGACAACGCCAAAACAGTAACACCATCATCAATCAGTTCATTAAGAGACAGTAACACCGTCGTCACACAGTACAGTAAGAGACAGTAACACGACAATCATCACATAGTACAATAAGACCATCATCACTCAGTTCATTAAGATACAGTAACACCATCATCACATATCATCACATAGTACAGTAAGTGATATTAACCCGATCATCATACAGTACAGTAAGATACAGTAAGACCATCATCACAAAATACAGTATGCAACAGTAACACTATCATCACACAATACAGTAAGAGACGGTAAGGTCATCGACCCACAGTACAGTAAGATACAGTACCATCATTAAACACAGTTCAGTAAGATTCAGTAACATGATCATCACACAGTACAGTTATAGATTCATCACACCTTCATCATACAGTACAGTAGGAGACAGTAACATCACTAGTAACATCATCATCACACAGTACAGTAAGAGACAGTAACTCCATCATTACACAGTACTGTTAGAGACAGTAACTCTATCATTACACAGTACTGTTAGAGACAGTAACTCTATCATTACACAGTACTGTTAGAGACAGTAACTCTATCATTACACAGTACTGTTAGAGACAGTAACTCTATCATTACACAGTACTGTTAGAGACAGTAACACCACTAGTAACACTATTATTCACCATAATCTCCCTTGGAAGGAGACTAGGCCTATTCCATCATCACCTATTCTACCACACATATTCTTGCTGCATATTCAAGAATTTGCAGCAAGAACAGTAGCTAGTGCTCAGAGGTCAAGACAGCAGTCTGCTCCCCCCCCCCGCTCTCCAGTACCCGTGACCCCAGCAAGAACAGTAGCTAGTGCTCAGAGGTCAAGACAGCAGTCTGCTCCCCCCCCCCGCTCTCCAGTACCCGTGACCCCAGCAAGAACAGTAGCTAGTGCTCAGAGGTCAAGACAGCAGTCTGCTCCCCCCCCCCCGCTCTCCAGTACCCGTGACCCCAGCACACCGTGTGGCGACAAGCTCACGCCACCACCCGGGAACAAGTGGAATATCAGGAGAAAGCGCCAAGTCATTACGACTATATAGACTTGGAACGGGTCGGAATAAGGATTTGGGATGGAACTGGGAGAAGGAATGGTGCCCAACCACTTGGACGGTCGGGGATTGAACGCCGGCCTGCATGGTGCGAGACCGTCGCTCTACCATCCAGCCCAAGTGGTTGGACCCACCCGGGAACAAGCACTCTGCTAGTTTGTCTCTGCCCCACCAACGCCACCTACATTGGTCAAGTCCCATATAAACAGAAGCACCAACCACCACCAGCAGAATACTCTCTCGTGTTCTACCTGCTGGACCTACTCTCTCGTGCTCTACCTGCTGGACCTACTCTCTCGTGCTCTACCTGCTGGACCTACTCTCTCGTGTTCTACCTGCTGGACCTACTCTCTCGTGCTCTACCTGCTGGACCTACTCTCTCGTGTTCTACCTGCTGGACCTACTCTCTCGTGTTCTACCTGCTGGACCTACTCTCTCGTGTTCTACCTGCTGGACCTACTCTCTCGTGTTCTACCTGCTGGACCTACTCTCTCGTGCTCTACCTGCTGGACCTACTCTCTCGTGT
The DNA here is from genome assembly GCA_020271785.1 of Procambarus virginalis. Taxonomy (NCBI): domain Eukaryota; kingdom Metazoa; phylum Arthropoda; class Malacostraca; order Decapoda; family Cambaridae; genus Procambarus; species Procambarus virginalis. The sequence goes on from WNGS01009424.1 coordinate 34,594, forward strand.
TCTACCTGCTGGACCTACTCTCTCGTGCTCTACCTGCTGGACCTACTCTCTCGTGCTCTACCTGCTGGACCTACTCTCACACTACCTTGCGTGGTGGTAGATCTATGAAGCCTGGCATACAGTATTTTCAGCACCATTCATTTCATGTTCACTAATGTAACGTTAAATTGTCTGTTTGATTGTTTTGCGCCCTGTAAGTAAGTCAAGTTCTTTATGAACTATTTTCAGTTTGTGATTTGTTAATTAATTTTGTTCACATTAAAGTATTAAAATTTTTCATTTTTATATGTTTTATCCTACATTTCCCACACCGTGAAGAAGTCAACATAGCAGTTTTATCTTAATTTGTTTTCACTTTTTTTTTGTTTATATGTTCGTGGCATTCTATCTGTCCTAAGCCACTGCCTTCAGTGATATTACTGTATC
>WNGS01009425.1:0-13940 GCA_020271785.1 Procambarus virginalis
GGTCATCCAATAAGGTTAGCAGACTTCTAGATGTTACCACTGCTAGGCTTAGGCTCGGCTACAAGTACCTCTGGGAGTTTGTAACATCTGCTGGTTAGATTTGACTAATGTAAACTCTGTCAGCAGAACTATTCGTATACTTTGCGTCATTATATAATGAATGTGAAAAAATCGCGGAATTTAGAGATAACACCATCAATAGTGTCCAAGAAATGTGTAAGTACTTCATTCACAATGATGTGCTGCCCGAAATTTTAGCGAAGTATCCAAATTTTGCTTACTGTAGGTAATGCATGCACATGACTGTAAAGCTGCCGCCCAGTTGGGTGGGTGTGGAGTACAGACTGTTAAAGCTGCCGCCCAGTTGGGTGGGTGTGGAGTAAGACTAGTAACTGTGCGACTCACTATAGATGTAAAGTGCCTTGTATAGTGACTGTTGTGAGCCTCTTGTAATGTCACTTGTGACACCTCTTTGTGTCACTTGTGACACAAAGATTATTGATGTGTGTATTTGTGTGGGTGATTAGATATGTATGTGTATGTATATGTGTATACGTATATATATATGTACATGTATGTATGAGGGTGTGTACATGTGTATACAACATTGATAATTTTGTAACTAGCGTCAAACATTGTTATTTGCTTAGCTAAACGAACTAGAGGGTTCAGTTCCTTTTTTTAGTTTAGTTCATTTATTATGCACCCCATACCCATCTTGTGGGCGGTAGTGGAAAGGGTTACAGAGGCACATAATGGGCTCAGGGACTGAACCCCACAATTCATTTAGCTAAGCAAGTTACAATCTTGATGAGCTAGTTACAAAATTCAATATAAGTCGTCACATCAACAATGGGTTCGAGATCGACCTCAAGTACAGGTTCTAAATTAAGCAACTGACATATGTGGAGAGCTAGTGTCAAAATTTATATGTTCCTGAACCGATTATGTGCCTCTGTAATCCTTTACACCACCGCCCACGGGATGGGTATGGGGTGCATAATAAAGAAAGAAATTGAATACATAAAACAGGATTTTCTCTATTTTCGTTATTAAGCCTTGTTTAATTTAAATAATTACTCAACGTGTTTTTATCATATATCGCTGAAGAAAAACTAAAAGAAAATGTGCATCTTTGGTAGCAATTAACCGGATTTGGTCCATATAATAACAGATCACTATACTTCAGGTTTCCGTAGTGTAGTGGTTATCACGTGCGCCTCACACGCGCAAGGTCCCCGGTTCGATCCCGGGCGGAAACATGTCAGTTTTTAAATGTTTGTTTTCATAACCTACTGAAATAAACTCAGAGCTAAAATTAATAACAAATAAAGTATATTGGCAATAATTATTAACTCATAAAACTTATACCAATTTGTAATTTGCTAATACTACATTATACTAATTATTAATATTGACGATCATATTATTATTAATTGTGATATAGAATGCAGCAGAGTGGCGCAGTGGAAGCGTGCTGGGCCCATAACCCAGAGGTCCGTAGATCGAAACTACGCTCTGCTACAATCTATTTTTTTCCTACTATAACAAACCAAGAGAAATATTTTTACCTTTAATAAACGCAATCCATGCTCCTGTACATTTTGTAACTATGTGGAGCATCGTACATATAAATTAAATATTGACGCAATGGACAATTACATAGTTAAATTTGGTACTATTCACCTTATAGTTCGGAAAAAATAAAGCCAAAACCAAACGTATATATTCCTAGGCCTAGTATAACATATATATGTACTGTATTTGGCCTCAGTTAGCATGTATTAGACCTTGGATGGTAAGTTACGTTACGATTTATTGGAAATAAATACAAAGGTTCGGGCCTACCTTGCCCGAAACGTTTTGCATAATAATGGCTTTAGGCATTGTATTCACCTAGTTGTGCTTGCGGGGGTTGAGCTCTGCTCTTTCGGCCCGCCTCTCAACTGTCAATCAAGCGTTTCTAACTACTACTATTTTTTCTTCCCACACACACACACACACACACACCAGGAAGCAGCCCGTGACATCTGACTAACTCCCAGGTACCTATTTACTGCTAGGTAACAGGGGCATAGGGTGAAAGAAACTCTGCCCATTGTTTCTCGCCGGCGCCCAGGATTGAACCCGGGATTGTACATTGTATGTACCAGCTCTATCTATGAATCCAACAACATGATTGTATCTCACCTTGTATGTATGTACTTTACCTGAATAAACATTTGATTTGATTTGACAAAACCTTTGCCGGTTTATCCAAATTCAATAATACCAAATTCTACTATCCAATTGTCCATTGTACATCAATAAATGTACGATGGTCTACATAGTTACAAAAAGTATTTTCTAAACAGAAGGATGTGTTGCTTATAGACACTGACATTAAAATATCAGAAGCTCCTACATAGATGTTATTACTGCACGGTTGTCTTAGGTGGGCTCTTAATATAAATTCTGATATTTCTTCGGCCGACACCGACTAATTAAAAAAAAGTATTTCAATTCGGCCGACACCGACTAGGCTATGACACTCCCCGTGGAAGTTTCGATCGACTTGAGAATGGTCCAGGACGGACCGAAACGCCGTCGTCCCTTCACCTTCTAGTGTGTGGTCCGGTCAACATACTTTAGCCACGTTATTGTGACTCATCGCCTGCACGTGACACTCCCCTACCCAACATGATTCATCTTTGAAAGCTAGGCGAGGCTAGCCCCACCAAGTGTCTGGCGCCAGGTTCACGAAGCAGTTACGCAAGTTATTAAACAGTTAATGAGCTCCGAAGCACCAGGAGGTTGTTTATAATAACAACAACAGTTGATTGACAAGTTTTCATGCTTATAAACTGTTTAATAAATGTAACCAAAGCCGTCAAAGATTGAGAAAAGATGTACACGTTCGTAAGTACTTGCGTAACTGCTTCGTGAATCTGGCCCCACCAACCTTAGATAAACATTCTATTTTATAGATATAGGTTATATAAATATATAGGGTAAAGAGGGACCAAAGAGCTAGAGCTCAACTCCCACAAGCACAACTAGGGGAGTATAGGGGGTACCATCTCTGGTTAGATTTGTAGGGACCCTCGACCTTGAAGAAAACGATATACAGCATCCGGGGGAGCATTGTGGGGCACCTGTGTACACTTACACATTGTCTTCTCATACCACCCCTATATTTTTGTATTTCGTCATTTTATTTTATTTAAAGTTTCATTACACAAAAAGGGTTCCAACGTTGGTTACATTCAAAGTACAAGGCATTTTTTTACAGGTTGTAGAGTTCTTCCAATATATTTTTTGTGTTAACTAATAATATTACACACATATTATTAACTATATCTTCTAGTAGTAGTAGTAGGCATCCATCGTCTCAGGAGACTATGGAATTGCGCTCTGGTTGTCGGTCTGGAGTGGCCTCTCCAGGGCGCAAAGCCAGGGTAGATTGATACGGAGGAGAAGCTGTTACCTATGCAGCAGGTCCCCCCCCCCCCTCCACGGCGCCGAAAGTCTCCAATGGAAAGGCAAACGCCAATACGATTGGTCCCAGCGTCATCGGAGGAACTGTCAGAACGAGGTTGAAGGCAACAACGAACTGCCCCCAGCGGGCTCCAGTTCCGGAGTTAACCTCGAAGTTGGTAACAGAAGGCACACTAGGGACTCCAAACCTGGAGACCGCCGTGGTCGGGGCCGGAGAACCACCACCCCAGCAAAGGCAAGAACGACTCCAGCCTCCTGAAGCAGAGCCTGGGGGTCGCACGAGCCCCAGGAGGTGGAAGGCCGAGCCCCGCACCTACGGGTTCCAGACAGTGATCGTCACAGCCCTCTTTCACCGAGGCCGGCTTCATTCATGACCAAGTAGCAGGAATAGTAAATTATTAATTAATTAGATTCTTTTATTTTTATATTAATTATTATAGTAATTGTTTTATTTAATAATTATTACTCTTCCGTCTGCTTTGTCTTAAAGGAAGCCGGCCTCGGATGAAAGGGGCTGTGACGATCTCTGTCTGAAAAAAAAACATGACATGTTTCCGCCCGGATCGAACCGGGGACCTTGCGCGTGTGAGGCGCACGTGATAACCACTACACTACGGAAACCTGGTATACAGTAAACACTTATTATACGGACCAAATCAGTTAAAGTACTTCTAAAGTTACAAAATATTTTATTGAAATGAATACTAAATATTATAAATGAATATTAAAAATATTATCCTCGAAATGATCCTCATATTGTGCTTCAGTGAACCAATGTATAAGTTTTTTTTTAGTTTAGTTCATTTATTATGCACCCCATACCCATCTTGTGGGCGGTAGTGGAAAGGGTTACAGAGGCACATAATGGGCTCAGGGACTGAACAACACAATTCATTTAGCTAAGTAATGTTATTCTCGTGTACTTATAGTAATCTTTGTTTCTTTATTGTGTATTATTCTGATCTGTTTTTGTGTCAGAATTTCTTCAATTTACTTGTAAACGTTTTTTGTCAATTTTACTGTAATATTATTCTACTTGAAATTATCTGTACCTGTAAAGAAAAGCTCCTGTAAACATATTTTATCAATTTTACTGTTAATTTATCAAAAAAAAATTGTTAGTTTAAGGACTTGCCCGAAACGCTATGCGTGCTAGTGGCTTCACAAGAATGTTAATTCAACTTATTTTCTATATTCTCTGTTAACCCCCAATGTAACTTCTTGTATATAAATAAATAAATAGCATAGTGATTACATACTTGTAAAGCACTAGTACGCGCAGCGTTTCGGGCAGGTCCTTAATCTAACGAAAATTTTAAGTAGGTAAATACTAGCAAAATTTTATAAAAATGATAATAGGTACATTGCAAGAAAAAAGAAGATGAGAGGGATTTGTAGGTATATTAAAGCACATAGGTAGCTCAGATTGATTGCATTGACAGCTTGAATGGTAAGTCACTGCACATCCTCTCATGTGTATCTTATATATATAAAACGCTGAACTGTAATGTCAATCCTGACCTTAAAAGCTTCCTAGAAGGTTGTAACAGAACCCATGAGCACCAACCAGAAACAATACCTATGTGATATTCCACGAGTACGACTTAATCAAACTAGAAATGCTCTACAAATCAAGGGACCCAGAATGTGGAATGACCTTCCCAACCATGTTAAAGACTGTATCTCTCTCAACCAGTTTAAGATAAAAACTAAGTACTACCTAATTAACTCCCTGTAACCTACCTTACCCCTAAATGTCAACCCATGTCTACTATTTTAAACACTGCTGTTTGTTGACCAAATTGTATATTTGTTATTTTTCTGTCATGTTCCCCCCCCCCCCCTTTTTTTTTTTACTCAACACAATTTATACTTTAATCTCAATTAGTATTAAGTTTTAGTCTTAAGTGTTTTTCCTGCCCGAAACGCTTTGCGTAATAGTGGCTTTAGGCATTGTATGTACTAGCTCTATCTATAAATCCATCAATGTTTTGTATCTCACCTTGTATGTATGTACTTTACCTGAATAAATATTTGATTTGATTTGAATTTAACAAAACTTAATAGGCCAATACAGCATATTGCTCGCACATATAAGAAGACATCAATGATCACAAATGGTAAAATTGTTTGGATTAAATACATACAGATTAGGTAACACTAGATACAGAGCAAATTTAAAGCACAAAGTAGGAAACTATAAAGATGAAATTAGGTATTTTTTTTTTTGAATGAGGCAAAAGTTTGACAGCTTTTGAATTCATTAGGGAGTTCCATAGACTGGGTCTTTTTATTTGCATAGACTGTTTACAGAGATTAAGTTTGACTCTGAGGATATCAAAGAGATATTTATTTCTGGTGTGGTGATAATGGGTCCTATTACATCTGTCCAGAGAGAGTTTCAGAGCATGGTTTGCATTTATGAACAGGGTTTCGTAAATGTAGTTGACACAAGAGAATGTGTGGAGTGAGTTAATGTTTAGAATGTATAGGGATTTAAATATGGGGACTGAGTGTCGTCTGAAAGCAGAGTTTGTTATTATTCTGATAGCAGATTTTTGCTGGGTGATGATGGACTTGAGGTGGTTTGCAGTGGTTGAACCCCATGCACAGATACCATAATTAAGATAGGGATAGATTAGTGCATAATAAAGAGAGATGAGAGCAGAGTTAGGTACATAATATCTGATTTTGGAGAGTATACCAACTGTTTTAGAGACTTTCTTAGTTATGTACTGTATGTGGGTGCTGAAGTTGAGTCTTGTCTAGGAATAGGCCGAGAAACTTTCCATCATTTTTTTTCCTGATGTTAATGTTGTCTATCTGTAGCTGAATTGCATTCAATGATTTGCTTCCAAATAAGATGTAGTAAGTCTTTTCTATGTTAAGTGTGAGTTTGTTGGTTGACATCCATAAGTGGACTTTTTTAGTTCATTATTAACAACATTATTTAGTGTATGTGGGTTGGGGTTGTGAGTAGATGAGGGTAGTATCATCAGCAAACAAAATAGGTTTCAGAATGTTAGAGACATTAATATTCTATCTACGGTGATCTTTACTCTACTTTAAATTGTTTCGAATTTTTGTGTACTTACATTTATTGTTGTGTTTTGCTACAATTACTTTCTATTTACAGCAGATTTAGTATTTAACTGTTCCTGTAATTGCTTATCTTATTGTATCGTGACATTATTGCATCTAAATGCTTACTGATATTGATCCTGATCGAAATCTTCTGTCCCATATCCACACAAATCAGCACATTGATCATCATTATTGCAGGTATTACACAGCAAATCTTGCAAAAAACAAACTCCTAAATAGCACCTGCTTATCAGTTTACAACCAAAATGTCAGGTCACTTGGTAAACATTTTGATGATATAAATGCACTACTCACAGCACTAGGTACTAAATTATCATTCATCATTTTAACAGAAACTTGGCTAAGTAATGACTATACCCAACTCTACAATTTTGCTGGTTATAAAGCCATTCATAACTGCAGGCCTAATAAAAAAGGAGGTGGCACTGCAATATATTACAAAGATACCTTCATTTGCAATAGTGTCATTAGTGATAAGAGACGACTATTGTGAATATACCTTTGCCAAGTTCTCCAGTAAATCCCTTAAATCCTCCCTGACTATCGGTGCCATCTATAGATTTCCTAATACCAACATAGCTTCATTCTCAGACAACGTAAGGAATCTTATAAATAACAATCTCAACAAAAATCACATCATTCTGGGAGGTGATTTCAATATTGACCTGGGTCTTCTAAACAACCCTCAAGTTGACTATTTCCGTAACAGCATGTACTCCTGTATGCTAATCCCCACAATCACCAAGCCCACACGAGGCACTCAAACATCTGCCACCACCCTGGATCACTTATTGACTAATATAACAGCTCCCCTTACATCTGGGGTAATCTATGATAGAACAACTGACCTTCCTCATAGCAAACATGGACACAACACCACCAGAAAGCAAGAAATTCTCATTCAGGCTACACAGTCAGGTTTCCGTAGTGTAGTGGTTATCACGTGCGCCTCACACGCGCAAGGTCCCCAGTTCGATCCCGGGCGGAAACATGTTATGTTTAGGGCCCTGGTAGCCTGGTGGATAGCGCGCAGGACTCTGAATTCTGTGGCGCGGGTTCCATTTCCGCACGAGGCAGAAACAAATGGGCAAAGTTTCTTTCACCCTGAATGCCCTGTTACCTAGCAGTAAATAGGTACCTGGGAGTTAGTCAGCTGTCACGGGCTGCTTCCTAACACATAACCATTGCAGAGGTCCATAAAACAATTATGGGTTTCAAGAACAAGGCGCCGGGCAACAGCAAAATAAATAAGATGGTATTATCCAACCTACCAGTGATTGCACTCCATCAATATACATGTATCTTAAATGCAGCTCTTGCATCTGGACTATTCCCCACATACTTCAAGAATGCCACAATAAGATTAATCCCCAAGCCAGGTAAACCCCCAACCCAAACTGAAAACTACAGGCCAATCTCCCTCTTCGAAGTACCATGTAAAATATTCGAAAAAATTATCAATCAGAGACTGGTGAAGTACATGGAAGAGGAAGGGAAGTATAACACCAGGCAACATGGGTTTAGAAACAGCAGAGGGGCCCATACAGCTATAGCCCTGATCTACGAGCATATAGCCAACGCAGTGTCGAAAAAAGATCAGTGTAATATAGTGCTTAGAGACGTCTCGAAAGCCTTCGACAAAGTGTGGCACACAGGCCTAAAATATAAGATATCTGAACTAGGGCTTCCTGAAAGATTTACTGCTACTCTCTGCAGCTTTTATATATATTTTTTTTTGTTTTTTAGATATATACAAGAGTTGTTACATTCTTGTACATATCTTATAGACAATAGAACTGCTAGGCTTAATATCGGCAGCTACTTGGGTGAAGTAATAGAACTGAAAAGTGGAGTACCACAAGGAAGCTGCCTCTCCCCCACTCTATTCAACATATATACAGCTGACCTACCCCAACCCCACCATGGAGAATACATCACATACGCTGACGATGTCACCCAAATAATTTGCCAACCGGGACCATCAAAACCGCTACTAGCCGACAAGACCAAGGCAGCAATTGAACTCATANAATGCCACAATAAGATTAATTCCCAAGCCAGGTAACCCCCAACCCAAACTGAAAACTACAGGCCAATCTCCCTCCTCGAAGTACCAGGTAAAATATTCGAAAAAATTATCAATCAGAGACTGGTGAAGTACATGGAAGAGGAAGGGAAGTATAATACCAGGCAGCACGGGTTTAGAAACCGCAGAGGGGCCCATACAGCTATAGCCCTGATCTACGAGCATATAGCCAACGCAGTGTCGAAAAAAGATCAGTGTAATATAGTGCTTAGAGACGTCTCGAAAGCCTTCGACAAAGTGTGGCACACAGGCCTAAAATATAAGATATCTGAACTAGGACTTCCTGAGAGGTTTACTGCTACTCTCTGCAGCTTTATAGACAATAGAACTGCTAGGCTTAATATCGGCAGCTACTTGGGGGACGTAATAGAACTGAAAAGTGGAGTACCACAAGGAAGCTGCCTCTCCCCCACTCTATTCAACATATATACAGCTGACCTACCCCAACCCCACCATGGAGAATACATCACATACGCCGACGATGTCACCCAAATAATTTGCCAACCAGGACCATCAAAACCGCTACTAGCCGACAAGACCAAGGCAGCAATTGAACTCATCAACAACTTTGAGAAGCAATGGAAAATTAGCACCAACAAACAAAAGTTTCAGATAATACACATTGCGAAAAGAAACCCGGACCCCATCATCTTTGACAACCATCCGATCCAGTACGCGGAGGTAGGCAGAATACTGGGACTAATGATAAAAAACAGGGATACAAATTCATGTAAGGGACCGACTAAATAAAGCCAAAGTAGCATTAGGAAAACTGAGAAGATTCCGAAGCCTCAGTACTAACATTCAGATCCACCTATATAAGGCTCTAGTTCGGCCGCACTTAGAGTATCCCCCAGTACCACTACACACCATAAAGAAAACTAACATGCAGAAACTGCAAGCAGTGCAAAATAAGGCGCTCAGGAGAGCAGCAAAACACCGTCCACCATATAATCAGACAATCCAGGAGCTCCATGAACTCTTGAATATACAGCCACTAAACATCAGACTGCAGCACCAAGCCATCAGGGTGTGGAACACCATCGAAATGTTAGAGGACCCAATGTTAGAAAGATTACTCCAAGATGAGACGCCCCGCTCCACAGCTGGTGGCCCAAGAGCCTCGATTCTCTGGATGATAACCCTGTCCCACAGTATATAATCCCCAGATGAGATATATATGTGTATATAGGAACAGTTCATACAAGTATATATATGAACAACTCGATAAACAATAATATGTATGAACTAGTCGACTAATAATAATAATTAAACAAAGAGCCTTAAACAGAACAACATGTGTGGAAGCATCGGAGTGTGTATATATGAATGCTACTCAGTATTCATCTATAGACATCCATAAATGGTGAAACACATGTGAAGAACCTCTCACACACTCACAGCTCCCTGACAAGAGGGAGCCAGCTTAGCTTAGCTGCCAACACCCACACATCGTGTCAGCAAGGCGGACAGCCCGCCTGCTTTCATACCTCTCACTGTATTTCCCACTTCTATACTTCCCTTCACCTATGCCTCTCCTTCCTCTTTACTCCCAAAAAAAAAAAAAAAAAAAAAAAAAAAAAAAAAAAAAAAAAAAAAAAAGAGGCGGGGGAGGGGGGAAGGGTTGGGAGGATGAGGGGCTGGAGGAGTGAGGAATGGTTGAAAAGACCAGGGGATGGGGTGGGGGAAATGGTGGGGAGGACTGGGAGACAGGGGAAGGTTGTTGTGGTGCGTTCCTGAGCTACAGCAACACGTGGCCGAGTACAGCTAGTTAGAAATAGAATTGGTCCCAGCACCGATCCTAGAGGTACCCCACTCGTTACTGTTCCCCAGTCCGACTTCTCGCCCCTTAATGTAACTCTCTGGCTCCTTCCTGTTAGGCAGTTCCTTACCCATGCTAGGGCCTTTCTGTTTACTCCCGCCTGCCTCTCAAGTTTGAATAGCAGTCTCATGTGTGGTACAGTATCAAAGGCTTTTTGGCAGTCCAGAAATATGCAGTCTGCCCAACCTTCTCTGTCTTGCCTTATCTTCGTTATTTTAATATAGAATTCCAAAAGTTTGTTAGGCAAGATTTCCCTTTCCAGAACCCATGTTGATGTTTGTTTACAAACCTAATGTTCTCTAGGTGTGCAACCAGTCTTAGCATAATTATTCTTTCAAGCATTTTACATGCTGTGTGTGTGTGTACTCATCTAGTTGTACTCTGTTAGTTGTGTTTGCGGGGTTGAGCTTTAGCTCTTTGGTCCCGCCTCTTAACTGTCAATCAACCGGTGTAGAGATTTCTGAGCCTACTGGGCTTTAACGAGTCTATACCCTCTGGGAGATCATTTACATATATCAGAAACAGTATAGGTCCAAGGACTGACCCCTACAGGACTCCACTTGTAACGTCTCGCCAATCTGAGACCTCACCCCTCACACTGACTCGCTGTCTCTTGTTGTTTAAGTACACCTTTATCCAATGGAGTACCTTCCCTTTCACTCCAGCCTGTATCTCCAGCTTTTTCACTAGCCTCTTGTGTGGTACTGTATCAAAGGCTTTCTGGCAATCCAAAAATATGCAGTCTGCCCACCCTTCTCTTTCTTGCCTGGTCGTAGAATTCAAGTAACCCTTTGAGGCAGGACCTGCCATTCCTAAACCCATGTTGATGCTGTGTTACAAAGTTCTTTCGCTCCAGGTGTTCCACTAGATTTCTTCGCACAATCTTCTCCATCAGCTTGCATGGTATGTAGGTTAAGGACACTGGCCTGTAGTTCAGTGCCTCCTGTCTGAGCCCTTTCTTGTATACCGGGACTACGTTAGCTGCTTTCTAAATTTCTGGCAGTTCCCCTGTTGCCAGTGGTTTGTTATACACTATGGCGAGTGGTAGGCACAGTTCTTCTGCTCCTTCCTTTAGTATCCATTGGGAGATTCCATCTGGGCCTATAGCCTTTGTCACATCCAACTCTAGTAAACACTTCCTTACTTCCCCGCTGGTAATCTCAAACTCTTCCAGTGGTTCCTGGTTATCTATTCCCTCTCTTATCTCTGGAATTTCTCCTTACTCTAAGATGAAGACCTGGAATTTCTTATTCAGTTCCTCACACACTTCCTTGTCGTTTGTAGTGAATCCTTCTGCCCCTATCCTTAATTTCATAACCTGTTCCTTTACTGTTGTTTTTCTCCTGATGTGGCTATGCAGCAATTTAGGCTGAGTCTTTACCTTGCTTACGATGTCATTTTCGTATTGTCTTTCTGCCTCTCTTCTAATCCTGACATATTCATTCCTAGCACTCTGGTATCTTTCTCTGCTCTCCAGTGTCCTTGTTATTCCTATAGTTTCTCCATGCCCTTTTACTTTGCAGCTTAGCTAGCCTACATCTCTGATTAAACCATGGGTTTCTCATCTTCATTTCACTGTTTTCCTATTGGACTGTGTGTGTGTGTGTGTGTGTACTCACCTAATTGTGCTTGCGGGGGTTGAGCTTTGGCTCTTTGGTCCCGCCTCTCAACTGTCAATCAACTGGTGTACAGATTCCTGAGCCTACTGGGCTCTATCATATCTACACTTGAAGCTGTGTATGGAGTCAGCCTCCACCACATCACTTCCTAATGCATTCCATTTGGCAACCACTCTGACACTAAAAAAGTTCTTTCTAATATCTCTGTGGCTCATTTGGGCACTCAGTTTCTACCTGTGTCCCCTTGTGCGTGTGCCCCTTGCGTTAAATAGCCTGTCTTTATCTACCCTATCAATTCCCTTCAGAATCTTAAATGTGGTGATCATGTCCCCCCTAACTCTTCTGTCTTCCAGCGAAGTGAGGTTTAATTCCCGTAGTCTCTCCTCGTAGCTCATACCTCTCAGCTCGGGCACTAGTCTGGTGGCAAACCTTTGAACCTTTTCCAGTTTAGTCTTATCCTTGACTAGATATGGACTCCATGCTGGGGCTGCATACTCCAGGATTGGCCTGACATATGTGGTATACAAAGTTCTGAATGATTCTTTACACAAGTTTCTGAATGCCGTTCGTATGTTGGCCAACCTGGCATATGCCGCTGATGTTATCCTCTTGATATGTGCTGCAGGAGACAGGTCTGGCGTGATATCAACCCCCAAGTCTTTTTCTTTCTCTGATTCCTGAAGAATTTCCTCTCCCAGATGATACCTTGTATCTGGCCTCCTGCTCCCTACACCTATCTTCATTACATTACATTTGGTTGGGTTAAACTCTAACAACCATTTGTTCGACCATTCCTTCAGCTTGTCTAGGTCTTCTTGAAGCCTCAAACAGTCCTCTTCTGTTTTAATGCTTCTCATAATTTTGGCATCGTCCGCAAACATGGAGAGAAATGAATTGATACCCTCCGGGAGATCATTTACATATATCAGAAACAAGATAGGACCGAGTACAGAGCCCTGTGGGACTCCACTGGTGACTTCACGCCAATCGGAGGTCTCACCCCTTACCGTAACTCTCTGCTTCCTATTGCTTAGGTACTCCCTTATCCACTGGAGCACCTTACCAGTTACACCTGCCTGTCTCTCCAGCTTATGTATCAGCCTCTTATGCGGTACTGTGTCAAAGGCTTTCCGACAGTCCAAGAAAATGCAGTCCGCCCAGCCCTCTCTTTCTTGCTTAATCTTTGTCACCTGATCGTAGAATTCTATCAAGCCTGTAAGGCAAGATTTTCCCTCCCTGAACCCATATTGGCGATTTGTCACGAAGTCTCTTCTCTCCAGATGTGTTACCAGGTTTTTTCTCACGATCTTCTCCATCACCTTGCATGGTATACAAGTCAAGGACACTGGCCTGTAGTTCAGTGCCTCTTGCCTGTCGCCCTTTTTGTATATTGGGACCACATTCGCCGTCTTCCATATTTCTGGTAGGTCTCCCGTCTCCAGTGACTTACTATACACTATGGAGAGTGGCAAGCAAAGTGCCTCTGCACACTCTTTCAGTATCCAAGGTGAGATCCCGTCTGGCCCAACAGCCTTCCTAACATCCAGATCCAGCAGGTGTCTCTTTACCTCCTCTCTCGTAATTTCGAACTCTTCCAAGGTTCGTGTGTGTGTGTGTGTGTGTGTGTGTGTGTGTGTGTGTGTGTGTGTATGTGTGTGTGTGTGTGTGTGTGTGTACTCACCTAGTTGTGCTTGCGGGGGTTGAGCTCTGGCTCTTTGGTCCTGCCTCTCAACCGTCAATCAACAAGTGTACAGGTTCCTGAGCCTACTGGGCTCTATCATATCTACACTTGAAAACTGCGTATGGAGTCAGCCTCCACCACATTATTTCC
>WNGS01009425.1:40034-51398 GCA_020271785.1 Procambarus virginalis
TTTAACAAGACAGATCAAGAAATGTGAAGATTTGTCAAAACAATCTCCAGTTGATTATGCTGACCTGGAAAGCTATTATCAAGCAGCTGCAGGTAAATTTGAGCAAATCAAATGCCAAATAGCAACATATGTGGCTGAACTTGCCAACACCAATTTATCAGAAACAGAAATAGACGACATTATGTCTGACCTAGCACAATATGAAGAAGAAACTCAAGCCAGGTTGGAGTACTTACACAGGATAATTGAATCAGAACAAATAGCAAGTACATCAAATAAAGTAGATAATGTTATGGATGATCTGGATCTTTTTGAGAATAAATGTCAAGCCAGATTAGATCCTTTAATCAACAAGGATAAAGCTTCACCCACTACAGCTTCACCCAATATTATACCACCAGAAATTAAGCAGTTCTCAGACAATTTATCCACAGTCTCTGTGGATTCTGATAACCCAATACCTGAGGCCACTAAGTTAACATGCCTCCAAACTGAAATTAAAGGTGAAGCTGAACCAGTAGTAGAAAATGTAAATGAAAAAAGCGACAGCACTAATTTCCCAGACCAGCTTCCTAGGGATAATGCTGGCAATGAGAAAACTGTCATACATCTAGTACTACAATTGCTGGATTTACCTCAACCTGATCAGACTGCTGACTCATTACAATCCTTCAGCATGGAGTTTGAGTCACTACTAAGAACATTCAGTCTTAAGGTTGATATAACTACTAGTGAATGGATGACCAAAGTAGTCCTTCAACGAAAATTGTCCAGCGATATACTAGATGAATTATACGTACAAGAACATAACACCATCCTGACAGTACAGGACATCACTGAAGGTTTACATTCCATCATAAACAAACGACGAGCAAATGAGGAAGTTAAAGCCTCATGCAAGCCTTCAGAAATAGAAAATAAGTTAGTTAAAGGGTAAAACAACTACCCCAAATAAACACCAGTCAATTACACTCACATCAAGTTGCAGAAAATCTGGCAATGCAGCAGAATCCTTCAAGCCTACTGTTACTAGTTCACCCAAACCGGTAACTTCCAAACGTGCAGTAGGCTGGGGGACATGTATGCTCTGCAAAAAGAAACATTCAACATACCGTTGTGCTAATTATCCAGACAGAGACACTCGTATTAAGCGACTCCAGGAATTAGGGAGATGTTCAAGGTGTCTCAAGTCACACAACATAGACTATTGTGATACCCAATTCAACACCTGCAACAGGTGTAGAAGAGGTAGGCACCATGCAGCACTGTGCAGAGACACCAAAACAACGTCTCCAAACCCCAAGGTGGAAGATAGCATTCCCACCACAGTACAGTACTGCAAGGTGCAATAAACAAAGTGTCCAATCGGCAAAGTCTAAAGGTAATACGACTTTGCCTACTGCCCAAATTACCATCCAGAATAAGAGGGCCAAGGTCCATACCCGTGGGTTGTTTGACCAAGGGTCCCAGAGAACATATGTCACTAAAAAGTTGGCAGATGAACTACAATTAAGGCCTGTAGCCCAGACGACATTCAACATCTCAGGGTTTATAACAGATGCAGGACCTCAAGTCTACCAGGTGGTACAACCATCAGTACGTTTAGGCAGGTACGTCTGTCAAGTACAAGCCATTGTGGTGGACAAAATACCAGTAGACCTACAAGTTCAAGGTCTGAGAGCAACAGCCAAATTTCTGATAAATAGAGGAATAAAATTGGCTGATAATATTAAATCTGATCACCTCACTATCTTCGGTCTCCTTGTAGGTACAGACTACTACCATCGATTCATTGGTAACCCTACTAAATATCAGGGCATAACCATGCTAAATTCTGCAGGAGGCAAATTACTCTCAGGCCCAGTATTAAGCTTGAGGAGACCTATGCCTGCAGATAAACAATACCGGTAGAAATCTAAATTTGTCAGCTGATTATATTTCTCCAGTAGCATTATACTAAGGAGATTACAGCTGACTATAGCAACAGAGGTTGATGTTAATATCATCATTTGAAGCTGAAGATGAGTTCATGAGGCTTCAGTGGCAAATCAGTGAACAGTAGCCTAAACAGCTACAAGTCACTGCGACCAATGTCACTGAACCCACTGCAGTCTCAGAACCATACTTGACTTTAATGATGGGCTATTCAATCCTCTGAATCAATTAACTAAATTAAACCCCAATAAATCTGACGACTGATTTTGATACATTTATTATTTAATCAAGATGAATTGCATGGGTCTCAGTGTTTATATATCAGTGACCAGTTACCAGAATAAGCTTCATGTTATATCTAATGTCACTGATCTCACTGCAGTCCCTGAATCATACTTGACTGTAGTTTTTGATCACATTCAGTCTTCATGGTTAAATAATGTGTAATTAGGCTTGAATTTTAGCCTTTCAAGAGTTAACAGAGAAATTAAATCGCATTACACTTCTAACCCCTGTAACTCTAGTATGGGACATCCGTCCTGTACGAACAAAAGCACAAATGTGTGATTACTAACTACTAACATCAAATTAATCTAATATTTCAAAGGAGGAGTATCGGTGTTCGTCTGTTCTAAATAGGACTTCGACCCGTGAGCAGCCCCCAGGGAATTATGTCGGAAAATCCGACACCATTTAATAATATCAATTCAACAGGCAGAAATATTGCTGCTGTGTTGTATACACAAGTTAACCAATAGAAAATGTAGCTTGTAGTGGAATTTTCCGTCTATAGAAAACGGGATATCATTGCCACATACTATTATAAATTCACCAACTATTGTTGGGAACTATTCTTAAATACATTAGTCTTTGGATTTTTACCATTATAAAAAGGTCTCATTTGTATTAACTTAATTATCAGTATCAAAATAGAGTAAATGTGACCCTTCCATCAGTTACTGATATCTGGACAAAGTAGGCCAGTAGCATCGGGAGGAAGTGGTTAGCCTTTGTTGTTAAGATCAGTGGTACTGGGAGCAAATTCAGCTCCTATAATTTCTCTTGGACGAAGTGTGAAGTAGTGTACGAAGTGTGAAGAGTAGTGGTCTTCCATCATCAACACGCTGTCAACATAATCAAGGGAAGTGTTCTACCGAAACCCGTTTATCTAATCATTTTTGGCCATTAATGTTAGGTAGATATTGGGCGAACCGGTTAGAATGCGAACTCGCCTCATGCAAAAGGTAACTAAACCTTGGTCTTTATCTATTATACAGTGTTTTCTCTGATATAGATGTCATATATTAGGATTCTGGGTTTACAGCTAGCGACCTTTGACAGGAACAAGACGAGGAAGCAAGACTCGATTCATCAGTTACTGGGTGATGGAAGCTGCCTCAAACAAGGATAATTTGGTGTCTACATCTCAGTTATACCTGGTGGACTAAGCCTTCTGTATAACAAGATAAGGAACCTCCTCATTGTATACCAATATGTGTAGTTAATACTGTAGTTTGATTGGCTGCATATATATAAATTTAATATAAACCCCCCTAATGTGTAAGGATCGATTTGTGAGAATATTGCAGAAATACAGTCCATTTAACGTCATACTAATTGCTATCGAAAAATATATATTAACATAAGTATAAATTCTATATAAATTCATGTAAATTATATATAAATCTCACAGGTCGGTTCCCACAACCAAGAAGCAGGGGTGAACCATGAAGCATGGGTGAACCATGAAGCAGAAGTGAACCATGAACCATGAAGCACGGAGTGAACCATAAAGCAGAGGTGAACCGTGAAACAGGGGTGAACCATGAAGGAGGGGTGAATTATGAAGCAAGGGGTAAACCATGAAGCAGGGGTGAAAAATGAAGCAGAGGTGAATCCTGTAGCAGGGGTGAACCGTGAAGCAGGGGTGAACCATGAAGTAGGGGTGAACTATGAAGCAAAGGGTGAACCATGAAGCAGGGGTGACCCATGAAGCAGGGGTGAACCATGAAGCAGGGGTGAACCATGAAGCAGGGGTGACTCATGAAGCAGGGGTGAACCATGAAGCAGGGGTGAACCATGAAGCAGGGGTGAAGCATGCGTGAACCATGAAGCATGGGTGAACCATAAAGCTGAGGTGAACCATGAAGCAGGGGTGAACAATGAATCAGGAGTGAACCATGAAGCAGGGGTGAACCATGAAGCAGAGGTGAACCGTGAAGCAGGGGTGAACCATGAAGCAGGGGTGAACCATGAAGCAGGGGTGAACCATGAAGCAGAGGTGAACCGTGAAGCACGGATGACCCATGAAGAAGGGGTGAGCCATGAAGCAGGGGTGAACCATGAAGCAGGGGTGAACCATGAAGCAGGGGTGAATCATGAAGCAGGGGTGAACCATGAAGCAGGGGTAAACGATGAAGCAGGGGTGACCCCTGAAGCAGGGGTGAACCACGAAGCAGGGGTGAACCATGAAGCAGAGGTGAACCATGAAGCAAGGGTGAACCATGAAGCAGAGGTGAACAACGAAGCAGGGGTGAACCATGAAGCAGGGGTGAACCATGAAGCAGGGGTGAACCATGAAGCAGGGTTGAACCATGAAGCAGAGGTGAACCACGAAGCAGGGGTGAACCATGAAGCAGAGGTGAACCATGAAGCAGAGGTGAACCATGAAGCAGAGGTGAACCACGAAGCAGGGGTGAACCATGAAGCATGGGTGAACCATGAAGCTGAGGTGAACCATGAAGCCGGGTGAACCATGAAGCAGGAGTGAACCATGAAGCAGGTGAACCATGAAGCAGAGGTGAACCATGAAGTAGGGGTGAACCATGAAGCAGGGGTGAACCATAAAGCAGGGGTGAACCATGAAGCAGAGGTGAACCATGAAGCAGGGGTGAACCATGACGCAGAGGTGAACCATGAAGCAGAGGTGAACCATGAAGCAGGGGTGAACCATGAAGCAGAGGTGAACCATGAAGCAGGGTGAACCATGAAGCAGGGGTGAACCATGAAGCAGGGGTGAACCATGAAGCAGGGGTGAACCATGAAGTAAGAGTTAACCATGAAGCAGAGGTGAACCATGAAGCAGAGGTGAACATGAAGAAGAGGTGAACCATGAAGCAGGGGTGAACCATGAAGCAAGAGTGAACCATGAAGCAGGGTGAACCACGAAGCAGGGGTGAACCATGAAGCAGAGGTGAACCATGAAGCAAGGGTGAACCATGAAGCAGAGGTGAACAACGAAGCAGGGGTGAACCATGAAGCAGGGGTGAACCATGAAGCAGAGGTGAACCATGAAGCAGAGGTGAACCATGAAGCAGAGGTGTGAACCATGAAGCAGGGGTGAACCATAAAGCAGGGGTGAACCATGAAGCAGAGGTGAACCATGAAGCAGGGGTGAACCATGACGCAGAGGTGAACCATGAAGCAGAGGTGAACCATGAAGCAGGGGTGAACCATGAAGCAGAGGTGAACCATGAAGCAGGGGTGAACCATGAAGCATGGGTGAACCATGAAGCAGAAGTGAACCGTGAAGCAGGGATGAACCATGAAGCATGGGTGAACCATGAATCAGGGGTGAACCATGAAGCAGGGATGACCCATGAAGCATACGTGAACCATGAAGCATGGGTGAACCATGAAGCAGGGGTGAACCATGAAGCAGGGGTGAACCATGAAGCAGGGGTGAACCATGAAGCAGAGGTGAACCGTGAAGCACGGATGACCCATGAAGCAGGGGTGAGCCAGAACCATGAAGCAGGGGTGAACCATGAAGCAGGGTGAACCATGAAGCAGGGTGAACCATGAAGCAGGGGTGAACCATGAAGCAGGGGTGAACCATGAAGCAAGGGTGAACCATGAAGCAGAGGTGAACAACGAAGCAGGGGTGAACCATGAAGCAGGGGTGAACCATGAAGCAGGGGTGAACCATGAAGCAGGGTTGAACCATGAAGCAGAAGTGAACCACGAAGCAGGGGTGAACCATGAAGCAGGGGTGAACCATGAAGCAGGGGTGAACCATGAAGCAGATGTGAACCATGAAGCAGGGGTGAACCATGAAGCAGAGGTGAACCATGAAGCAGAGGTGAACCATGAAGCAGGGGTGAACCATGAAGCAGAGGTGAACCATGAAGCAGGGGTGAACCATGAAGCAGGGGTGAACCATGAAGCAGGGGTGAGTCATGAAGCAGGGGTGAACCATGAAGCAGGGGTAAACGATGAAGCAGGGGTGACCCCTGAAGCAGGGGTGAACCACGAAGCAGGGGTGAACCATGAAGCAGAGGTGAACCATGAAGCAAGGGTGAACCATGAAGCAGAGGTGAACAACGAAGCAGGGGTGAACCATGAAGCAGGGGTGAACCATGAAGCAGGGGTGAACCATGAAGCAGGGTTGAACCATGAAGCAGAGGTGAACCACGAAGCAGGGGTGAACCATGAAGCAGAGGTGAACCATGAAGCAGAGGTGAACCATGAAGCAGAGGTGAACCACGAAGCAGGGGTGAACCATGAAGCATGGGTGAACCATGAAGCTGAGGTGAACCATGAAGCAGGGGTGAACCATGAATCAGGAGTGAACCATGAAGCAGGGTGAACCATGAAGCAGAGGTGAACCGTGAAGCAGGGGTGAACCATGAAGCAGGGGTGAACCATAAAGCAGGGGTGAACCATGAAGCAGAGGTGAACCATGAAGCAGGGGTGAACCATGACGCAGAGGTGAACCATGAAGCAGAGGTGAACCATGAAGCAGGGGTGAACCATGAAGCAGAGGTGAACCATGAAGCAGGGGTGAACCATGAAGCAGGCGTGAACCATGAAGCAGGGGTGAACCATGAAGCAAGAGTTAACCATTAAGCAGTAGTGAACCATGAATCAGAGGTGAACCATGAAGTAGAGGTGAACCATGAAGCAGGGGTGAACCATGAAGCAAGAGTGAACCATGAAGCAGAGGTGAACCATGAAGCAGAGGTGAACCATGAAGCAGAGGTGAACCATGAAGCAGAGGTAAACCATGAAGCAGGGGTGAACCATGAAGCATGCGTGAACCATGAAGCAGGCGTGAACCATGAAGCATGCGTGAACCATGAAGCAGGGGTGAACCATTAAGCAGGGGTGAAACATGAAGAAGAGGTGAACCATGAAGCATGGGTGAACCATGAAGCAGGGGTGAACCATGAAGAAGGGGTGAACCATGAAGCAAGAGTTAACCATTAAGCAGTAGTGAACCATGAAGCAGAGGTGAACCATGAAGTAGAGGTGAACCATGAAGCAGGGGTGAACCATGAAGCAAGAGTGAACCATGAAGCAGAGGTGAACCATGAAGCAGAGGTGAACCATGAAGCAGAGGTGAACCATGAAGCAGAGGTAAACCATGAAGCAGGGGTGAACCATGAAGCATGCGTGAACCATGAAGCAGGCGTGAACCATGAAGCATGCGTGAACCATGAAGCAGGCGTGAACCTTTAAGCAGGGGTGAAACATGAAGAAGAGGTGAACCATGAAGCATGGGTGAACCATGAAGCAAGAGTGAACCATAAAGCAGGGGGTGAACCATGAAGCAAGAGTGAACCATGAAGCAGGGGTGAACCATGAAGCATGGGTGAACCATGAAGCAGGGATGAACCATGAAGCAGAAGTGAACCGTGAAGCAAGGTTGAACCATGAAGCAAGGGTGAACCATGAAGCAGGGGTGAACTATGATGTAGGGGTGAACCATGTAGCAGAAGTGAACCATGAAGCAGGGTTGAACGATGAAGCAGAGGTGAACCATGAACAGAGGTGAACCATGAAGCAGGGGGTAAACTATGAAGCAGGGGTGAACCATGAAGCAGAAGTGAACCGTGAAGCAGGGTTGAACCATGAAGCATGGGTGAACCATGAAGCAGAAGTGAACCGTGAAGCAGGGGTGAACTATGAAGCAGGGGTGAACCATGAAGCAGAAGTGAACCGTGAAACAGGGTTGAACCATGAATCATGGTGAACCATGAAGCAGAAGTGAACCGCGAAGCAGGGGTGAACTATGAAGCAGGGGTGAACCATGAAGCAGAAGTGAACCGTGAAGCAGGGGTGAACCATAAAGCATGGGTGAACTATGAATCAGGAGTGAACCATGAAGCAGGGTTCAACCATGAAGCAGGGGTGAACCATGAAGCAGGGGTGAACAATGAAGCAGGGGTGAACCATGAAGCAGGGTTCAACCATGAAGCAGGGTAAACCATGAAGCTGGGGTGAACCATGAAGCAGGGGAGAACCATGAATCAGGAGTGAATCATGAAGCAGAGGTGAACCATGAAGCAGAGGTGAACCATGAAGCAGGGGTGAACCATGAAGCAGAAGTGAACCATGAAGCAGGGGTGAACCATGAAGCAGAGGTGAACCACGAAGCAGGGGTGAACAATGAAGCAGAGGTGAACCATGAAGTATGGGTGAACCATGAAGCAGGGGTGAACCATGAAGCAGGGGTGAACCATGAAGCAGGGGTGAACTCTGAATCAGAGGTGAACCATGAAGCAGGGGTGAACCGTGAAGCAGGGGTGAACCATGAAGCAGGGGTGAACCATGAAGCAGAGGTGAACCATGAAGCAGGGGTGAACCATGAAACAGCGGTGAACCATGAAACAGGGTGACCCATGAAGCAGGGGTGAACCATGAAGCAGGGGTAAACTATGAAGCAGGGGTGAACCATGAAGCAAGGGTGAATCATGAAGCATGGGTGAACCATGAAGCAGGGTGAACCATGAAGCAGAGGTGAACCGTGAAGCAGGGGTGAACCATGAAGCATGGGTGAACCATGAAGCAGAGGTGAACCGTGAAGCAGGGGTGAACCATGAAGCTGAGGTGAACCATGAAGCAGGGGTGAACCGTGAAGCTGAGGTGAACCGTGAAGCAGGGTTGAACCATGAAGCAGGGTTGAACCATGAAGCAGGGATGAACCGTGAAACAGGGTTGAACCATGAAGCAGGGTTGAACCATGAAGCAGGGTTGAACCATGAAGCAGGTTGAACCATGAAGCAGGGGTGAACCATGAAGCAGAGGTGAACCATGGAGCAGGGGTGAAACGTGAAACAGGGGTGAACCATGAAGCAGGGGTGAACCGTGAAGCACGGGTGAACCATGAAGCAGGGGTGAGCCATGAAGAAGGGTTGAACCATGAAGCAGGGATGAACCATGAAGCAGGGGTGAACCATGAAGCAGAGGTGAACCATGAAGCAAGGGTGAACCATGAAGAAGGATTGAACCATGAAGCAGGGATGAACCATGAAGCAGAGGTGAACCATGAAGCAGAGGTGAACCATGAAGCAGGGATGAATCATGAAGCAGGGGTGAACCATGAAGCAGGGATGAACCATGAAGCAGGGGTGAATCATGAAGCAGAGGTGAACCATGAAGCAGGAGTGAACCATGAAGCAGGGGTGAACTATGAAGCAGGGGTGAACCATGAAGCAGAAGTGAACCGTGAAGCAGGGGTGAACCATAAAGCATGGGTGAACCATGAATCAGGAGTGAACCATGAAGCAGGGTTCAACCATGAAGCAGGGGTGAACCATGAAGCAGGGGTGAACAATGAAGCAGGGGTGAACCATGAAGCAGGGTTCAACCATGAAGCAGGGGTAAACCATGAAGCTGGGGTGAACCATGAAGCAGGGGTGAACCATGAATCAGGAGTGAATCATGAAGCAGAGGTGAACCATGAAGCAGAGGTGAACCATGAAGCAGGGGTGAACCATGAAGCAGAAGTGAACCATGAAGCAGGGGTGAACCATGAAGCAGAGGTGAACCACGAAGCAGGGGTGAACAATGAAGCAGAGGTGAACCATGAAGTATGGGTGAACCATGAAGCAGGGGTGAACCATGAAGCAGGGGTGAACCATGAAGCAGGGGTGAACTCTGAATCAGAGGTGAACCATGAAGCAGGGGTGAACCGTGAAGCAGGGGTGAACCATGAAGCAGGGGTGAACCATGAAGCAGAGGTGAACCATGAAGCAGGGGTGAACCATGAAACAGCGGTGAACCATGAACAGGGTGACCCATGAAGCAGGGGTGAACCATGAAGCAGGGGTAAACTATGAAGCAGGGGTGAACCATGAAGCAAGGGGTGAATCATGAAGCATGGGTGAACCATGAAGCAGGGGTGAACCATGAAGCAGAGGTGAACCGTGAAGCAGGGGTGAACCATGAAGCATGGGTGAACCATGAAGCAGAGGTGAACCGTGATGCAGGGGTGAACCATGAAGCTGAGGTGAACCATGAAGCAGGGGTGAACCATGAAGCTGAGGTGAACCGTGAAGCAGGGTTGAACCATGAAGCAGGGTTGAACCATGAAGCAGGGATGAACCGTGAAGCAGGGTTGAACCATGAAGCAGGGTTGAACCATGAAGCAGGGATGAATCATGAAGCAGGGTGAACCATGAAGCAGGGATGAACCATGAAGCAGGGATGAATCATGAAGCAGGGGTGAACCATGAAGCAGGGATGAACCATGAAGCAGGGGTGAATCATGAAGCAGAGGTGATGCACCATGAGCAGAGTGAACCATGAAGCGGGGTGACCATGAAGCAGGGGTGAACCAGAAGCAGGGATGAACCATGAAGCAGGAGTGAACCATGAAGCAGGGGTGAACCATGAAGCAGGGATGAACCGTGAAGCAGGAGTGTGTGAGGACATGGAGAAAGTGACTGGGGACTGAGGCAGGCGGGAGTGACTGGGGACTGAGGCAGGTGGGAGTGACTGGGGACTGAGGCAGGTGGGAGTGACTGGGGACTGAGGCAGGTGGGAGTGACTGGGGACTGAGGCAGGTGAGAGTGACTGGGAACTGAGGCAGGAGGAGTGACTGGGATGAGGCAGGGGGAGTGACTGGGAATGAGGCAGGTGGAGTGACTGGGGACTGAGGCAGGCGGGAAGTGACTGGGGACTGAGGCAGTGAGAGTGACTGGGGACTGAGGCAGGCGGGAGTGACTGGGACTGAGGCAGGTGGGAGTGACTGGAGACTGAGGCAGGGGGAGGTGTGCTGGGGACTGAGGCTGGGGGAGTGACTGGGGACTGAGGCATGGGGGAGTGACTGGGGACTGATGCAGATGGGAGTGACGGGGACTGAGGCAGGGGCTGACGGGGACTGAGGCAGGGGGGAGTGACTGGGGACTGAGGCAGGTGGGAGTGACTGGGGACTGAGGCAGGTGGGAGTGACTGGGACTGAGGCAGGTGGGAGTGACTGGGGACTGAGGCAGGTGGGAGTGACTGGGACTGAGGCAGGTGGGAGTGATGGGGCTGAGGCAGGTGGGAGTGACTGGGACTGAGGCAGGTGGGAGTGACTGGGGACTGAGGCAGGTGGGAGTGACCGGGGACTGAGGCAGGTGGGAGTGACTGGGGACTGAGGCAGGCGGAGTGACTGGGACTGAGGCAGGTGAGAGTGACTGGGGACTGAGGCAGGCGGGAGTG
>WNGS01009427.1:39171-49926 GCA_020271785.1 Procambarus virginalis
GGGGTTCCACCTCCTTTTCCTACCTATAGGCCTCCTTCCCCTACCTATAGGCCTCCTTCCCCTACCTACAGGCCTCCTTCCCCTACCTATAGGCCTCCTTCCCCTACCTATAGGCCTCCTTCCCCTACCTACAGGCCTCCTTCCCCTACCTATAGGCCTCCTTCCCCTACCTATAGGCCTCCTCCTACCTATAGGCCTCCTTCCCTTACCTATAGGCCTCCTTCCCTTACCTATAGGCCTCATCCTACCTATAGGCCTCCTTCCCTTACCTATAGGCCTCCTTCCCCTACCTATAGGCCTCCTTCCCCTACCTATAGGCCTCCTTCCCCTACCTATAGGCCTCCTTCCCCTACCTATAGGCCTCCTTCCCCTACCTATAGGCCTCCTTCCCTTACCTATAGGCCTCCTTCCCTTACCTATAGGCCTCCTCCTACCTATAGGCCTCCTCCCCTACCTATAGGCCTCCTTCCCCTACCTATAGGCCTCCTCCCCTACCTATTGGCCTCCTCCCCTACCTATAGGCCTCCTCCCCTACCTATAGGCCTCCTTCCCTACCTATAGGCCTCCTCCCCTACCTATAGGCCTCCTCCCCTACCTTATGACATCTCCTCCCTCATACCTACATCATCTTAGTGTACACTCCACGTGTTGGTCACCTGTACCGGGTACGAGCATTTCCTTACATTTCTATTCATCTCCTTAATACAGTGAACTGGAACTTATTTCCAAAAGGAAAAGACGAACATAATTACGTCTCTCCTTGATTAAAGTTTAATTGTCCATGTACAAGTTTAGGATTTGTTGCTTTAATGCGATGGGAAGATTTGTTCACATGAAGAATGTTGCATCATGTTGCATCTTGACACATTGAAGCAGGTCTTAGTAAAGTCTTTGATCACACCTCCTGTGCTCAACCTCACGTCCTTCTTCTTAATGGTGTTAGGTCGTGTGCACGCGCCTCTGCAACCGTCGTGTGCGCGCGCCTCTGCAACCGTCGTGTGCACGCGCCTCTGCAACCGTCGTGTGCGCGCGCCTCTGCAACCGTCGTGTGCACGCGCCTCTGCAACAGTCGTGTGCGCGCGCCTTTGCAACGCTGCATACTTCATATCGGGGTCATGTGCGTTCCTGTACGTATTGATGTCCGTCATATTAGGTGGTGTGTGCACCTGTGTGCGTCTCAACGACACCAAACACAATCGTGTTAATTTCATAATCGCGGTAGCATTTGGGGCCTTATGGCACGTGAAGATAAACTGTGAATCTCTTAGGCTTTATCTCTCACCTGTGTGGCTTAGCCTTATTTTCGTCTCAGTATTGACTTGTGGCTTAGCCTTATTTTCGTCTCAGTATTGACTTGTGGCTTAGCCTTATTTTCATCTCAGTATTGACTTTAAAGGTAACTGGTCTCTGTAGGTCTATTTTTTTATATAGATTTAATAATGCCCCTTCATGTGACACGTCTATTTTAGTCAAGTTTCTGTACATGAGAGAGAGAG
Organism: Procambarus virginalis; assembly: GCA_020271785.1. Taxonomy (NCBI): domain Eukaryota; kingdom Metazoa; phylum Arthropoda; class Malacostraca; order Decapoda; family Cambaridae; genus Procambarus; species Procambarus virginalis. The sequence goes on from WNGS01009427.1 coordinate 40,668, forward strand.
AGAGAGAGAGAGAGAGAGAGAGAGAGAGAGAGAGAGACTTGGCCTGTTGGCAAATGATGCAAGGAATCATTGCAAAAATACCACCTCTATTGCAATGCCAACAAGTTAGCCTTTTTTAATAACACAACATGACTTTATGACTTCGTTACAGAGCAAGAATTTTTGTTCCAAACTTTTTTTTTCCCCATTTTTGTTTTTTTTTCATTCTCACACTATTTTGGTGATAGGCATTTATTGAACTGTTATCCCGGGTGCTGCTGAGGAAGTCGGTGGGTCTGTTATCACTGTGTTAAGTCGGTGGATATGTTATCATACCAACGTTATATCATAAATGTCACAAGATAACAACATGGGTGAACTGGCCGTCAGGGAGTTGGAGACTCTGAAACAGAGTTAGGATCAACAAAGGTGAATCAGGTACTGTAAAGAGAGCCTTAAAGAGATTATTAAAGAAACTGCGCGTGCGTCTGGAGAGGGAAGACCTGGGGAACGCTGGTTCGAGCCCATTGTACTACCTCAATATCTTCTCAGAGGAACTGTGACATAGAGCCAAGATAACATAGCTAAATATTCATAAACAATACAAAAATCATTAAAGACCCGAGAGAGAGAGAGAGAGTTATTTACATAAAGACAATATGGATATTATTGTGATTACTGAAACAGGGGATAGATTTATAGATAGGCCTACAGCCAGGATTTATTAGTAGATATATCAGTGGCTAAATGTTGTCACAACGACGCCATAACCCGCGTTTTATCGCTGGTATTGTAAAGTTCCTGTAATTTTAAATTAGCGTTAAAAACTGCATAATTTGCGCAGTTCTATTAACTTGATAAATTTTAATGCAAGTCGTTACTCGGATATGGCTGTGTGCTGGCGCACGAGCGCAGTCACAGGCGCACGAGCGCAGTCACTTGAGACATACGACAGCATACAGACCAATGCAGCTGACACGCATTCCTTCCCAAGTGCTGGAGAGACAAATAATTAGACCGGAAGAACATCGACAAAGATCAAGCTGTACCACAAAGCGTCAAGCTGCGGCTCTAGATAAGATAAAACATCTAACCACACACTAGAAGGTGAAGGGACGACGACGTTTCGGTCCGTCCTGGACCATTCTCAAGTCGATTGAGAATGGTCCAGGACGGACCGAAACGTTGTCGTCCCTTCACCTTCTAGTGTGTGGTCTGGTCAACATACTTTAGCCACGTTATTGTGACTCATCGCCTGCATAAAACATCAAGTCGAAACATATATTTATTCCCTCAGAAGAAAAAGAAGTCAAAGGTAAAAAATAAAAAAATATATAGTAATGGTTTACTAAAAGGTAATGAGAGAGAAAATATGCGAGATATCACAAGATTAAGTCAACATTCCTAATCACGAGAGACTTCAACCATTGGGAGATTGACTCAACCCGAAGCCCCGTGAGGAGAAACGGAGAAATAAGAAGATAAGAACGAAGGTAATTGCACAAGGCCTATTGGCCCATACGAGGCAGCTCCTATACATATCCACCCAATCTCATTCATGTATATATATGTCTAACCTACGCTTGAAACAATCAAGAAGCATCTTGCTACAATATGTAAATAATATCATAAGATGGAGTGGAGAGAACCCCCCCCCCCTTGTAGGCAACATCCGGTTTATGCACGTGCTACTGTTGTTGTTGGTTAAGATTCGCTACTTGGGACAAAAAGTTCCAAGTAGCACGGGCTATGGTGAGCCCGTAGCCAGACAGGATGCAGCCCAACCGTTTAAGATACGACGCTGCAACACGGCCAAAATGGTTTGACAACGTCTTGGTGTTTTGGGAGGTGTGTGTACTCACCTAGTTGTGCTTGCGGGGGTTGAGCTTTGGCTCTTTGGTCCCGCCTCTCAAACGTCAATTTACTGGTAAACAGATTCCATACACACACAGTGTGTGTGTGTGTGTGTGTGTGTGTGTGTGTGTGTGTGTGTGTGTGTGTGTGTGTGTGTGTGTGTGTGTTGGGAGGTGTGCACGTGTATGCAGATGTGTTGGGAGGAGTGCACGTGTATTTAGGTGTGTTGGGAGGAGTGCACGTGTATGCAGATGTGTTGGGAGGATTGCACGTGTATTCAGGTGTGTTGGGAGGAGTGCACGTGTATGTAGGTGTGTTGGGAGGAGTGCACGTTTATGTAGGTGTGTTGGAGGAGTGCACGTGTATGTAGGTGTGTTGGGAGGAGTGCACGTGTATGTAGGTGTGTTGGGAGGAGTGCACGTGTATGCAGGTGTGTTGGGAGGAGTGCACGTGTATGCAGGTGTGTTGGGACATAGGTATAGTCAAATGTGACATCATATACGACGGAAGATGACTGACAACTACCCCATTTGAAGAGCAAGGGAAGGGAACTATCAGGGGGGGGGGGAAAGCACCAAGCCATTACGACTATATAAGCACTTGGAGGGGGGGGGGGTCAGGATATAAGGATTAGGGATGGGACAGGGGGGGGGAAGGAATGGTGCCCAACCACTTTGGGACGGTCAGGGATTGAACGCCGACCTGCATGAAGCGAGACCGTCGCCCTACCGTCCAGCCCAAGTGGTTGGACCATTGGAAGAGCAGCGATACCCTGGCCGCGGCTACAAACATGAATCTCTTCTTAAAGATGAAACAGGAATGAAAAGGGTTAACAAACTAGTTAGTATGGTGTTGAATCACCAGCAAAGAAGCATGGCATCTGGCGGCAGTTAAGGACAGGTCAATATATCGAGAGAGAGAGAGAGAGGCGTGGGCCGTCCAACCAGGCAGGTTAATTTAGCCGTATATTCAGAGTTCGACTTTCCAATCAGCGGTCGGCCATCATGACACGAGGCATCATGGCGCGCTTAATAAGTCCTCCAATCAGGACGGCGCTCGTTACGTCACCGATATGACGTCACTGGCGTAGTGGCCAATAGATCGTCTTGGGGCGGGGTGGGGGGGGGGCATTGATCATTGGAACCACCTCTTGGGGTAGTTAAAAGGTGTTCAATCATGTTTGGAAGAGAGATGTAATTATTGGCTTTTGGTCTGTATCGGGTCGTTTGTGACCTAGTTTTGTATGTGTGTGTTTGTGTGTATGTGTGTGTTTGTGTGTATGTGTGGTCATATTGTGTGTGTACGTGTGGTCATATTGTGTGTGTACGTGTGGTCATATTGTGTGTGTACGTGTGGTCATATTGTGTGTGTGTACGTGTGGTCATATTGTGTGTACGTGTGGTCATATTGTGTGTACGTGTGGTCATATTGTGTGTGTACGTGTGGTCATATTGTGTGTGTACGTGTGGTCATATTGTGTGTACGTGTGGTCATATTGTGTGTGTACGTGTGGTCATATTGTGTGTGTACGTGTGGTCATATTGTGTGTGTACGTGTGGTCATATTGTGTGTGTACGTGTGGTCATATTGTGTGTACGTGTGGTCATATTGTGTGTACGTGTGGTCATATTGTGTCTATGTGTGGTTATATTGTGTGTACGTGTGGTCATATTGTGTGTACGTGTGGTCTATACTGTGTGTACGTGTGGTCATATTGTGTGTACGTGTGGTCATAGTGTGTGTACGTGTGGTCATATTGTGTCTATGTGTGGTTATATTGTGTGTACGTGTGGTCATATGTGTGTACGTGTGGTCTATACTGTGTGTACGTGTGGTCATATTGTGTGTACGTGTGGTCTATATTGTGTGTACGAATGTTCATACCGTGTTTACGAATGTTCATAATGTGTACGAATGTTCATACTGTGTGTACGTAAGTTCATACTGTATGTACGTGTGTACGAATGTTCATTCCGTGTGTACGTAAGTTCATACTGTATGTACGTGTGTACGAATGTTCATACCGTGATACTGATGTCCTTAAACAAATAAGGATGCGGGGAGAGATATGGGGATCAGTGCCGGGGACCAAGAGCTTGTTAGAATGATCTAAGGGTTCCGTATTACCGTCGACGGAGGTGTGGCGGCCGCGGGGGCAATACACGACGAAGTGCAAGCAATACTCGAGTCAGTAGAGGCGAAAGATCCAGCACTACGCACAAGACTTTTACCCGAAGCACATATTAACGGAACAACATCAGCGGCATATGCAATGCTTTTAAGAATACACTGTCCTTCGGCAACCTGAACTTGGATGCCTTTAATATATACCTGGAGAGTACCTGGAGTGGGTTCCAGGAGTTCTTATTCTCCCCTATGCTCGGCCTGAGGCCAGGCTTGACTTGTGATAACTTGGTCCAACAGGCTGTTGCTTGGAGCGGCCTGCAGGCCTACGTATCCACTACAGCCCGCTTGGTCCGGCACTTCTCGCTACAACTTGTGTGTTGTTCACCACCTGTTAACTTAAACAAGTTCGAAAATATAGAACAACAGAATATAGCAAACTGTTGGAGAAGTCCTATTGGCCAATACGAGACGGCTCCTATTTTATAACCACCCAAACTCATTCATATCCATGTCTAACCTACGCTTGAAACACTCCATAGTGATCCTGCATCTGTTATGTTACCCAGTAAATTGTTCCATAAATTAGCAGCTATGTTACCAGTCTTGATTCCACTCCTGAAAACAAGACAAGTGTTCTAACGTTTGCTACCTATAAGACTGGTTACGGAACTTGAGGGGTTGAATTACAAGGAACTGAATCTTCCTATCATGAAAAAGTGGCTGGAGAATGTTTACATGATCACCACATACAAGATTTAGAGAGGCATTTATGAAGTTGACCAATATAAGATGTTTAGGATAAACAGTTATAGCGTAAGATAACATGTGTCTCAAATAGAAACTTATGTTTAACATAGGGGTGTGAGGAGACACCTAGTCTCGGAGCAGTACGCAAGTGTAACCATCTAGAAGGGAAGTAATTGAGGTTAACTACCTCCATGGATAGACGAGTAGTTGCGATTGGAATCCCTAAATAGTCAGAAGCCACTGTGATATGATCGACTGACTGAAAGATTGGCCCAGGTTAAGGATTACCAGCACATGGAGGTGGTGGACACAAGCACCACACACACACACACACACACACACACACACACACACACACACACACACACACACACACACACACACACAGCTGTCTTTCTATACCTTACTAATATCCTCTTTCTGCACCAATAGGATAGCCCTTTACTGGCCTTGACTTCTTACAGGCCATATATCCAACCCAGTACTAAATTACCCAGCATAATAAACCCATGTCCTTTTACTCTCCTCTGTCGATGGCGTTGTTTCACATTTTTCTGCATGTTTTTTTCTTCAAGACATTAATCGTTCATCTGTCTCGTATCTCTTATGTTCACGTGCCTAGGGTCTAAATAGCGCCTTGTTTTGCCTCTGGACACACTTCCTCTCACTAACCCAATCTTAGGCCATCAATATAGTTAGGATAAGAGACAGTTTGAGCTGGGTTCCCCCAACCTAAGTTCACAGGTCCGGTTAGCCCTTGAGTACTCAACTTCATTCCCTAGTGTTACAAGAAGATGATGCAGAGATGGTATTTCTTTTTGAGAGACGATCGATATAAACTCAAGAGAAAGAGAGACTGCAAGAGATTGAGGGAGCAGAAACTTAAGAGATTGAGGGAAGACACAGACCAAGAGATCAAGACCAGGCGTGTTATTAAAATTAGTCAAAACTCGTGGCCCCTGCGCATTATAACCCACTAAAACCCACATACCCCCTCTCGCAGCGACTGTGGGGGAGAAAAAGGTTAATTAAAGGCACCCCCCTTCTTTGCTTTTTTCATGGTTTTGGTAGGGGAGACAGACAGCACTAGGTTCTACGCACGGATTGAGGGTTAAAATACCTTGTTGTGACTTTGTGCTTCCCCTCGGATCGCAACAACCTCTACGCGAGCCTGTGATGCGGCTGAGGGTGGCTTTAGCGCGCAATCAGCGTCTCATTAGCGATGATTACAGTAGTTAAGGCTCAGTATGAGTTGGATTTTTTTGAGGGAAGATGACTGCAGCCTTTTTGCCTCAGTTCCCCCAAGAAAGATTGTGAGAGGGAAGAAAAAAAAAGGGCGTAGAAAACGATAATAATGATTCGATAGCAAACGATTCGAAGAGACCGAGAGAGAGAGCGAGAGAAGGAGGAGAGAGAGAGATGAGAGAGAGGAGAGAGGAGAAAGAGATGAGAGAGGAGAATAGAAGTGATTATTGACTCACCCGTTAGTGTGAATGATACCTAGATCAACCTGCTGTGAGCCCTAGCCTGGTATCAAAGTTGGCCCAGCATATTGGACCAGCCGTCACATCACTTCAGATATCCATATGCCTAAATACCACACTAATAAATGCAAGCCTGCTAGATGTCAGGTTTACCAAGCCTGCTAGTGTCAGTTTACACAAGCCTGCTAGATGTCAGTTTACCAAGCTGCTAGATGTCAGTTTACCAAGCCTGACTAGATCGTCATTGTTTACCAAGCCTGCCTCAGTGTCAGTTTGACCAAGCTGCTGAGTGTCAGTTTACCAAGCTGCTAGAGTGTCAGTGTACTCAAGCCTGCTAGATGTCGTTCACCAAGCCCTAGCTAGATGTCAGTTACCAAACCTGCTAGATACAAGTTCACCAAGCCTGTTACTAACCAGATTACCAAGCCTGCTTGATAACGACTCATTATATAGCAAACAGGAAACGAGATCCAAAGAATGGGCCGGGGCCAACAGCAGAACAACAGCAGGACAACCTCAGCAGGACAATCAGCAGGAACAACAGAGACAAACGCAAGGACAAACAGCAGGTACAACACAGGACAAACAACAGGACAACCAGCAGGACAAACGCAGGAGCAACAGACGGCTGTTATTGATGTTGTCATGGTAACATCAGACGACAAGGAAATTGTTCGGGGATATCTTGAAAGGGGGGGGGTGTGGGGGAAAATGGGGGGGTGGGGGGGGGGAGGGGGGGGGGGGGGGGGGGGGGGGGGGGGGGGGGGGGGGGGGTTTTTTTTTGGGGGGGAGAGGCTGAGTGCATCGATGCTCAGGCTAGGGACACCCGTACACACACTACGGCAGTACACGGAGACGTACACGGACACGGACGTAACGACACACGTACACGGAACAACGTAACGGACAAACACCAGTTACGCACGCCGACACCCGTAATACGACATACACCGGCATACACAGAGGGAAAGGCAGTAGGATGAGGTATGCTTTGTATACACAGGAGAACATACAATATTGGGTAAGTGTATCATACATTGGAAGGACAACGATGGATAGCATCGAGTTACCACCAACGGCTTGAGTATACGGGTAGGAATATTATACTCCTCCTCCTATATACATTATAGTGATATGTAAGCATTTACTAGGGACCTAAGAGAGGTTAGGTATGGGGTATCCTCAATGGCACTGGTTCAGATTTTGAATAATAGTAGACGATTAATAGCGATAATAATATTATCTCCATCTCGTGCCGAGATGAAGATGCTGCGAAGAACTGGGAAATAATACCTTAGAGCCAGAAGAGAAGCGGAGCAGCAGCAGCAGTCGGGACACGAAACATACTCCCACGCATCACAGTCTGCTGGATCATCACCACACGTCAGAGGCCTGGTGTGGGGGGGTGGGGGAGGGGGGGGAGTAGAAGAACTCCCAGAACCCACTTCAGGTATAACAAACATTAAAAAAAAAAACACAACATCAATACGAAACCAAACGACTTACAGACGGAAACAGTAAAACAGAAAAAAACTCAGAATCTGTCATTTAACTCCTCTCTTCAACCCCCGTCAACCCCCTCACCATCAACCCCCCAACCCCCGTCAACCCCCCTCCCCCTCAACCCCCTCCCCCTCACCCCCTCCCCCTCAACCCCCTCCCCCTCAACCCCCTCCCCCTCAACCCCCTCCCCTCAACCCCCCTCAACTCCCCCTCCTGTGACCGACCTTAATGTCACTTATATTTACGGAAATTGATTTTCCAGTCAGTAAATATCTTCTAGATTACCCCTGCCCCTCCTCCCCTCCCCCTGCCCCACTAATTGCCTCTCCTATTATAACCATCATCTCTTATTATCAAATCTTACATATTAAGGCGCTGTATCGAAATCGACCCATTAATTGGGCCTAATATGTAGCGGGAGTCCCTATTATACAGCGGGAGTCCCTATTATACAGCGGGAGTCCCTATTATACAGCGGGTCCCTATTATACAGCGGGAGTCCCTATTATACAGCGGGTCCCCTATTATACAGCGGGAGTCCCTATTATACAGCGGGAGTCCCTATTATACAGCGGGAGTCCCTATTATACAGCGGGTCCCTATTATACAGCGGGTCCCCTATTATACAGCGGGAGTCCCTATTATACAGCGGGAGTCCCTATTATACAGCGGGAGTCCCTATTATACAGCGGAGTCCCTATTATACAGCGGGGGTCCTATTATACAGCGGGAGTCCCTATTATACAGCGGAGTCCCTATTATACAGCGGGAGTCCCTATTATACAGCGGGAGTCCCTATTATACAGCGGGAGTCCCTATTATACAGCGGGAGTCCCTATTATACAGCGGGTCCCTATTATACAGCGGAGTCCCTATTATACAGCGGGAGTCCCTATTATACAGCGGAGTCCCTATTATACAGCGGGAGTCCCTATTATACAGCGGGTCCCTATTATACAGCGGGTCCCTATTATACAGCGGGTCCCTATTATACAGCGGGTCCCTATTATACAGCGGGTCCCTATTATACAGCGGGTCCCTATTATACAGCGGGTCCCTATTATACAGCGGGTCCCTATTATACTCGCGGCTTCATAGGCTAATTGGAATAATAATTTGGCGAAATCTGGCCAAACAAAAATTGGAAATATAGATATATGGGTAAATAATGTCCTGGGGTGTCCCACACCTGGTGTGTCCCACACCTGGGGTGTCCACACACCTGGGGTGTCCCACACCTGGGGTGTCCACACACCTGGGGTGTCCCACACCTGGCGTGCCACTCCTGGGGTCCCACACCTGGGGTGTCCACACACCTGGGGTGTCCACACACCTGGGGTGTCCACACACCTGGGGTGTTCACACACCTGGGGTGTCCACACCTGGGGTGTCCACACCCTGGGGTGTCCACACCTGGGGTGTTCACACACCTGGGGTGTCCCACACCTGGGGTGTCCACACACCTGGGGTGTCCCACACCTGGGGTGTCCCACACCTGGGGTGTCCACACACCTGGGGTGTCCACACACCTGGGGGTCACACACCTGGGTGGTCCACACCTGGGC
>WNGS01009430.1:9903-37403 GCA_020271785.1 Procambarus virginalis
CTCGCTGACGTGCCGTGTGAGGACTTGCGCCAACACGGCGCTACGGGACTGGACCCCCCTGACCTTCGTGACGTCATATTTGCCTAGGGAGTGTTTCATTGCTCGTGCCCTACGATGGCTGCACCTGGTTGGACCGCCAATCTGGTGTCACTGGAGCGTCACACCGAGTTTTGGCGGCAGATACAGATGTCCCGGAGGCGAGTCCCAAGGTGGGGCTTCTAAATGGCCTCATACCACAGATGCCAAAATACTCTTGCATTGAACAAAGTTCTCGGCACTATGCGAGATGACACTATACTCTCTAGCTGCTACCTCCCTTAGTATACGTCAGCCAGGGCTTAATATACCAGAGAGAGATATCAACTCAGAAAGCACAGGGATATTCTGAGGAATGACGGCTGGAGCTGCCCAGACGTCGACTCTGCTAGATGGCGTGCGTGGTGCAGGTGCAGTAAGCTGACGGCGACACCAGCCAATCAAAAGGCAGGCAGGTGGAGACTGGTAGTTAGCTCGTTGAAGTGTCGCGGTGGGCCGGTGTGACGGGCGGGGGGGGGGGGTGAAGGTGGGTATGCAGGGTAAGTTTTGCTTCTGGTCAAAACGTTTTGTGCTACTGGTGGACGTATCTTGGATGTAGCATCTTGTACTTATAGTAGTAACGTGACTGATGTAGGGAAGAGCAGGCTCAATCTCTCTTAAAAAAGATTATCATCACAATATATATATATAATATATATACTAGCTGTACCCGGCCACGTGTTGCTGTGGCTCAAAAATGCGTGCATGTTGCTAAGCCACAGCAACCTCCTCCCAACCATTCCCCCCATCCCCATCCCCTCATCCTCCCAAACATTCCCTCCTTCACTGTCCCTTCGTCCTCCCCACCATTACCCTCCCCCTCCTCTCATCTTCCCCACCATTCCCTCCCCCCTCTGTCCCTTTGTCTTCTCCACCATCCCCCTCTCCAGCACCCCCTGGTTCTCCTAACATTCCCCACTTCTCCGTCCCCTCGTCCTCCCCACAAACTCACTCACTCACTTCCTTCATTCATTTCACTCTCAAATTGTTCACTCACTCCCCCACCCACTCCCCTCCTCCCACTCACCACCCCTCCTCCTACTCACCCCTCTCCCCAGGACCTCCCTTCTCCCAAATGCCCTCCCGTCTCTCCTATCCTCAAGCCCTTCGTTCTCCCCCGCCCCCCTAAGCCCCCCTACTCTCCCCCACCCCACCTAAGTCTTCCCCTCTCCACCACTCCCGTAAACCCTCCCTCTTCCTCACCCACCTCAGCCTTACTTTCCCCCCACGCCCTCCCCCATTTTCTGCCTCCCCTAAGCCCCCCAATTCTCCCCCACCCTTCCCCCTTGCCTCTCCTCCCCCGATGCTCCCCCAACCCTCCCCCTCTCACCCCCCAACCCTCCCCTTCTCACTCTCTCCCAACCCTCCCCCTCTCACTCTCCCCCTACCCTCCCCCTCTCCCCCCCAAGCCCTTCCTCCTCAATAAGTCTCCCCGTACCAGATCCCCCCAGCTCCTGCTCACCCCAGATCCCACAGGTCTCCCCCCATAGAAGATGCAGAAGCGAGTCAGTTTCAGGGAATGTACTCGAACATAGATGGGATCACAAGCAAGGCAAGTGAACTAAGGGAAAGAGCACAAGAAGTGAACCCAGATGTAATCGGACTCAATGAAACCAAAGTTCTCTGGAATCATAATGAAAGCCGTGTTTCCCCAGGAGTACACAGTAATAAGGAAAGAGAGGGAAGGTAGGGGAGGAGGCAGAGTGGCCCTACTCATGAGAAAGGAATGGAGTTTTAAGGAGATGGCAATCCCGGGCTGTGAGGGTGTCAAAGACTACATAGCAGGCACCATGACAATGGGAGGACCAAGAATAATAGTAACAGTAATATACAACCCTCCACCAAATGACAGAAGACCCAGTCAAGAGTATGAAAACAACAACATGGCAGTTAACACTATAATTGAGAAGGCAACCTCTGCTACCTGTAGAAATAGATCCCACCTGCTCATCATGGGGGACTTCAATCACGGAAGGATTGACTGGGAGAACGAGGAACCGCATGGAGGCGAGAATACGTGGAGAGCCAAACTATTGGAGGTGGTGACTAGAAACCTTTTAACCCAGCATGTCATAGAACCCACAAGGATGAGAGGAAATGACGAACCAGCGAGACTCGACCTAGTCTTCACTCTGAACGACTCTGACATAAGAGAAATCGGTTTTGAGGCCCCAGTAGGTATGAGTGACCACAGTGTACTGGTGTTTGAGTACCTGATTGAAGAAGGGTTATTGAACTCGAGGAGGGATACCGAAAACAAAAGGTTAGCATACCGAAAGGGAAACTATGAGGAGATAAGAAAATTCCTAACAGATATAGCATGGGAAACAGAGCTCAGGGGACAGACGGCCCAAGACATGATGGATTACATCACGCAGAAGTGCAAGGACGCAGCAAACAAGTCTGTCCCAGCCCAAAAGGAAAACCGTGAAAAGAAAATGAGAAACCCATGGCATAATCAAAGATGTAGGCTAGCTAAGCAGCAAAGTAAAAGGGCATGGAGAAACTATAGGAATAACAGGACACTGGAGAGCAGAGAAAGATACCAGAATGTAAGGATGAGAAGAGAGGCAGAAAGACAAAACGAAAATGACATTAAAGGAATAGGTTATGAAATTAAGGATAGGGGCAGAAGGATTCACTACAAACGACAAGGAAGTGTGTGAGGAATTGAATAAGAAATTCCAGTAGGTCTTCACCTTAGAGCAAGGAGAAATTCCAGAGATAAGAGAAGGAATAGTTAACCAGGAACCACTGGAAGAGTTTGAGATTACCAGCGGGGAAGTAAGGAAGTGTTTACTAGAGTTGGATGTGACAAAGGCTCTAGGCCCAGATGGAATCTCCCCTTGGATACTAAAGGAAGGAGCAGAAGAACTGTGCCTGCTACTCTAAATAGTGTAGTCACTGGCAACAAGGGAACTGCCAGAAATTTGGAAAGCAGCTAACGTAGTCCCGATATACAAGAAAGGGGATAGACAGGAGACATTGAACTACAGACCAGTGTCCCTAACCTGCATACCATGCAAGCTGACGGAGATGATTGTGCGAAGAAAGCTAGTGGAACATCTGGAGCGAAAGAACTTTGTAACACAGCATCAACATGGGTTCAGGGTTGGCAGGTCCTGCCTCACAGAGTTACTTGAATTCTACGACCAGGCAACAAATCAGGAAAGTAAGAGAAGAGTGGGCAGACTGCTTATTTTTGGATTGTCAGAAAGCTTTTCATACAGTACCACACAAGAGGCTAGTGAAAAAGCTGGAGATGCACGCCGGTGTGAAAGGGAAGGTACTCCACTGGATAAAGGAGAACCTAAGCAACAGAAGACAGCGAGTCACGGTGAGGGGTGAGGTCTCAGATTGGCGAGACGTTACAAGTGGAGTCCCGCAGGGGTCAGTCCTTGGACCTATACTGTTTCTTATATATGTAAATGATCTCCCAGAAGGTATAGAATCGTTTCTCCCAATGTTTGCTGATGATGCAAATATTATGAGGAGGATTGAAACAGAGGATGATAGTAGGAGGCTACAAGATGACCTAGACAGACTGAGTGAATGGTCCAACAAATGGCTGTTGAAGTTCAACCGGAGTAAATGCAAAGTAATGAAACTAAGCAGTGGAAACAGGAGGCCAGACACAGGATACAGAATAGGAGATGAAGTACTTAATGAAACGGACAGAGAGAAAGATCTAGGAGTTGATATCACACCAAACCTGTCTCCTGAAGCCCACATAAAAAGAATAACGTCTGCGGCATATGCGAGGCTGGCTAACATCAGAACAGCGTTCAGGAACCTGTGTAAGAAATCATTCAGAATCTTGTACTCCACATATTTAAGATCAATCTTGGAGTATGCGGCCCCAGCATGGAGACCGTATCTTGTCAAGCACAAGACAAAGCTCGAAAAAGTCCGAAGGTATACCACGGGACTAGTCCCAGAACTAAGAGGCATGAGTTACGAGAAAAGGCTGCAGGAAATGCACCTTACGACACTGGAAGACAGAAGAGTAAGGGGAAACTTGATCATAACCTACAAAATCCTCAGGGGAATCGACCGGGTAAACAAGGATAAACTATTCAACACTGGTGGTACGCGAACAAGGGGACACAGGTGGAAACTGAGTACCCACATGAGCCACAGGGACGTTAGAACGAACTTTTTCAGTGTCAGAGTAGTTAACGGATGGAATGCATTAGGCAGTGATGTGGTGGAGGCTGACTCCATACACAGTTTCAAATGTAGATACGATAGAGCCCGGTAGGCTCAGGAATCTATACACCAGTTAATTGTCAGTTGAGAGGCGTGACCAAAGAGCCAAAGCTCAACCCCCGCAAGCACAAATAGGTGAGTACAAACAAACACAGACCTACACACACAAAAAGGGCTGGGGTTTCGAAAGGGTAACTATGAGGACATACGAATATTCCTAACAGATATAACATGGGAAACAGAGTTCAGAGGAAAACGGCACAAGACATGATAGACTACATCACGCAGAAGTTTGTCCCGGTCCAAAAGGAAAAGAACTAAATGCAAATGAGGAAACCATGGTTTAAACGGGGATGTAATCTGGCAAAGCAACTAAGTACAAGAGCGTGGAGAAACATAGAAATAACAGAATACTTGAAAGCTGAGAAAGATAGCAGAGAGCCAGGAATGAGTACCTCAGGGTAAGAAGAGAGGAAGAAAGACAATACTAAAATGACATACCAAGCTTGGCAAAAATTTAACCTTAATTGTTTCACTGCCACATCTGAAGGAAAACAAGAGTGAAGAAACAGTTAATGAAACTGAGGATAGGGGCTGACTGGTTCACTACAAACAACAAAGAAGTGTGCAAGGAACTCAGTAAGAAATTCCAGGAGGTTTTCACTTTTGAGCCAGGAGAAGAACAAAAGATAGAGAGTGGAGTTATCTAATCAGGCACTACCGGAGGAGTTAGAGATTACCAATAGGGAGTTTAGGAAGCAATGGCTAGAGATTGATGTGACAATGGCTATAGGCCTGGACGGAATATCACTATGAATTCTAAAAGACGGAACAGAAGTACTGTACTATACTCTCTCAATGGTGTATAACAAATTAATGGTAACAGGGAAACTGCAAAAAAAAGGAAGCTTACTAATGTGGTAAGAAGGCAGACAGACGAAGGCATTAAACAACAGGCCAGTGTTCCTAACCTGCATACCATGCAAGGTGATGTAGAAGATTTTGTGAAAAAACTAGTAGAATATCTGGATTAAAAGCGCTCTGTAACACATCATCAGCATAGGTTCAGGGATAGCAAGTCTTGCCTCAGGATTAATTGAATTCTATGATCAGGCATACTAAATAAGGCGATAAAAATCAGGAAAGAAAGAGACAGGTGAGCAGAGAGCATATTTTTTATTGCCAGAAAGCCTTTGACACAGCGCCCATAGGAGACCAGTGTACAAACTGGAGATCCAATTAAGAGTAAAAGAGAAGAGGCTTCATTGCATATGGTAGTACCTGAGAAACATAAGACAGCAATTCTCTGTGGGTTCTGTCCTTGAACCTATTTTATTTCTGATATATGTAAATGATCTCCAAGAGGGAATATATTCGTTCCTCGCAATGTTTGCTGATGATGCAAAAATTGTGAGGAGGATTAAGATCAAGGAAGATCGCAAGAGACTACAAGATGACTTAGACAAACTGAAGGATTGGTCCTACAAATGGCTACTAACGTTCAACCCGAGTAAATGTATGGTAATGAAACTGGGAGGAGGGAACTGGAGACCAGACACAGGATACCGGAAGGGAGACGAAATCCTTCATAAAACGGATATATAGGAGTTTATATTATGCTGAACCTGTCTCCTAAAGCCCGTATCCATAGAATATCATCAGCATAATATGCGAGGCTGGCTAACATCAGAACTGTTTTCAGAAACTTGCGTAAGGAATCCTTTAGAACTTTATATACCACATATGTCAAACCAATCCTGAAGTATGCGGCCCCATGTCAAACACAAGACGTTGGTGACAAGGTTCAGAGGTATACCACTAAACTATTTCCAGAATTAAGGGGCATAAGTTACGAGAAAAGGCTGCGGTATTTGCTCTCACCTCGGTGGTAAACAAAAGAGCTCGGGAAGACATGATCACTGCATACAAAATTCTCCGAGGAATTGACAGGGTTATCTCATCTTGAGGTTATCTTGAGATGATTTCGGGGCTTAGCGTCCCCGCGGCCCGGTCCTCGACCAGGCCTCCTTTTTTGTTACACATCCCCAGGAAGCAGCCCGTAGCAGCTGTCTAACTCTTAGGTACCTATTTATTGCTAGGTGAGCAGGAGCATCACGGTGAATTAAACTCTGCCCATTTGTTTCCACCTTCACCGAGGATCGAACCCGAAACCTTAGGACTCCGATTCCCGAGCGCTGTCCACTCAGCTGTCAGACGTCCAGACAGATGGTGTCAGTTGTCAGGGTACACAAAGATGGATTATTTAACACGGCTGGTACTCATACAAGGGGACACAGGTTGAAAATGAGTATCCAAATGAACCAGAGACTTTAGAAAGAACTTTTTCAGTGTAAGAGTAGTTAATAAATATAATGAGTTAGGAAGTGATATGGTAGAGACTGACATCATATACAGGTTCATATGTAGATATGATAGAACTCAAAAAGCTCAGGAACCTGTACATTAGTAGATTTACAGTTGAGAGGCTGGATCAAGGAGCCGAAGCTCATCCCCACAAACACAACTAGGTGAGTACTCACACTTCTCTTACATTGCCAGCTTCAGAAAGAAGACAAATGTTGTACCAATTTTCAAGACGAGATAGAGAAGAATAATCTAACTAAGGACCAGTATCACTGACAAGCCTCCCCCTACAAAGTCCATGAATAATATAAATCTGGTTAAGACTGGTTACATTCTTAGAGATATATAGGTACATAAACAAACATACATGGGTTCTAGGAAGGGAAATCCTAACAAACTTTCTGGAATTCGATAATAAAGTTACAAGTTATGTCCTTATAAGGCAGGACGGGGAATGTTGGGAAGACTGCATATTTCTAGCATGCCAAAAAGTCTTTGATACAGTACCGCACAGGAGACTACTATACAAATCGAGACAAAGGCGGGAATAAGAGGAAAAGCCCTAGCATGAGTAAGGAATTACCTATAAAAGGCAGGAGACAGTAGCAGTAAAGATTGGAATACCTCAAGGATCGGTGCTGGGACCTGTTAAATTTCTAATATACATATCGGACGTCTACAGGAGTTGAGCCTTATATGACGATGTTCGCGGATGACGCAAAATAATGTGACGAGTTCTGACAAAAGATGACTGTATGATGCTTCTAGAGACTTTAATAAGTCGATGAAATGGTCGTAGAAATAGATACTGGAGTTCAACACGAGCATATGTAAAGTAATGGAAAAGGTACAAAGTGACTGGAGGCAACAGGGGCCATACAAAATGGAGGAAAACTACCTACCTGTGATGACTCAAGAAGGAAACCTGGATAATACCATATAAGAGACGATAATATCAAATATAACTCCTCAGGCACATATCAATAGGGGTTATGAGAGGAACCTACACTATGCTAGTAAAAGTTAGAACATCATTCAGGAACCTAAGTGAGGAAGCATTTAGAGCGCTTTACACAGGTCCCTACGTGAGACCAGCCTTAGAGCAGACCGCCCCATCATGTCCTCACCAAAAGAAACTGGAAAAGGTTCAGAAGATTACAAAGAGGCTCGTCCCAGAATTGTGAAATATGGGCTTAGAAGAGCGACTGAAGGAACTGAACCAGAGAACACATGAATAAAGGAAGGATTAGGGAGATACTAGAGAAACATATAACATACTCAGGGGGATTGCCAGAGTGAAAATAGACGAAAAGTTTACACTGATTACTAACAAAACAAGGGAACATGGGTAGAAATCGAAAATCAGACGAGTCATAGAGGTGTTAGAAAGTTTTAATTTAGCGTAGGTTGTAGGAAAGCGGAATGAACTAAAGGAGCAAGTTGTGGAAGCTACCTCTTTTCATTATTTTAAACACATATATAACAGGGATAGATGACAGGAGTCATTGCTTTAAACCACCTGTGACAGGAAAGGCGGGGTCCAAGAGCCAAGGACTGATCCTGCAGGCACTAATAGTTCAGTACAAATTGGTGAGTACACACACACACACATGTATATTTATACTTACTCACACACAGAGGGGACATGATCACCACATACAGGATTATCAAAGGAATTGATAGATAAAGACAGACTATTAAACACAAGGGGCACACGCACTAGGGGACACAGGTGGAAACTGAATGCCCAAATGAGCCATAGAGACATTAGAAAGATTTTTTCAGTGTCAGAGTAGTAGACAAATGAAATGCATTAAGAAGTGATGTGGTGGAGGCTGACTCCATACACAGTTCAAGTATCGATATGATAGAGCCCAATAGGCTCAGGAATCTGTACACCTGTTGATTGACGGTTGAGAGGCGGGACCAAAGAGCCAGAGCTCAACCCCCGCAAACACAACTAGGTGAGTACAACTAGGTGAGTATACACACAAGGTTTGTCCCAGCCCGACAGGAAAAAAACCGAGAAGCAAAGGAAAAATCCGTGGTTTAATAGGGAATGTATGAAAGCAAAGGAGCTGAACAAAAGGGCATGGAGGAACTTCCATAATAACAGAACACCAGAAAGTAGGGAGAGTTACCAGAGAACCAGGAACGAGTATGTTAGTGTGAGAAGAGCAGCTGAGAAAAGGTATGAACATGATATAGCTAATAAAGCCAAGACCGAAGCAAAGCTACTATACAGTCACATCAGGAGGAAGACAACAGTGAAGGAACAGGTGATGAAACTTAGGGTGGGCGAGGACAGGTACACAGAGAATGACAAAGAGGTGTGTGAAGAACTCAACAAAATGTTCCAGGAGGTCTTTACAATAGAACAGGGAGAAGTCACGGCACTAGGAGAGGTGGCAGCAAACCAGGTGACCTTGGATAGGTTCGAAATTACAAGAGATGAGGTCAAGAAGCACCTATTGGAGCTGGATGTGAGAAAAGCTGTTGGGCCGGACAGAATCTCACCATGGGTATTGAAAGAGTGTGTAGGAGCACTTTGCTTGCCACTCTCCATAGTGTATAGTAGGTCACTGGAAACGGGAGACCTACCAGAAATATGGAAGACTGCTAATGTAGTACCAATATACAAAATGGTGACAGACAAGAGGCACTGAACTACAGGCTAGTGTCCTTAACTTGTATACCATGCAAGGTGATGGAGAAGATTGTGAGAAAAAACCTAGTAACACATCTGGAGAGAAGAGACTTCGTGACAACCCATCAACATGGGTTCAAGGAGGGTAAATCTTGCCTTACAGGCTTGATAGAATTCTACGATCAGGTGACAAAGATTAAGCAAGAAAGAGAAGGGTGGGCGGACTGCATTTTTTGGACTGTCGGAAAGCCTTTGACACAGTACCCCATAAAAGGTTGATGCATAAGTTGGAGACACAGGCAGGAGTAACTGGTAGGGCGCTCCAGTGGATAAGGGAGTACCTAAGCAATAGGAAGCAGAGAGTTACAGTGAGGGGTGAGACCTCAGAATGGCGTGAAGTCACCAGTGGAGTCTCACAGGGCTCTGTACTTGGACCTATCCTGTTTCTGATATACGTAAATGATCTCCCAGAGGACATAGACTCATTCCTCTCAATGTTTGCTGACAACGCCAAAATTATGAGAAGGATTAAGACAGAGGAGGACAGCTTGAGACTTCAAGAAGACCTGGGCAAGCTGCAGGAATGGTCGAACAAATGGCTGTTAGAATTTAACCCGAGCAAATGTAATGTAATGAAGATAGGGGTAGGAAGCAGGAGACCAGATACAAAGTATCATTTGGGAGATAAAATACTTCAAGAGTCAGAGAGAGAGAAAGACCTGGGGGTTGATATCACGCCAGACCTTTCCCCCTGAGGCTCCTATCAAGAAGATAACATCAGCAGCATATGCCAGGTTGGCTAACATATGAACGGCCTTTAGAAACTTGTGTAAGGAATCTTTCAGAACATTATATACCACATGTGTCAGACCAATCCTGGAGTATGCGGCTCCAGCATGGAGTTCATATCTAGTCAAGCATAAGACTAAACTGGAAAAGGTTCAAAGGTTTGCCACCAGACTAGTACCCGAGCTGAGAGGTATGAGCTACGAGGAGAGACTACAGGAATTAAACCTCACTTCGTTGGAAGACAGAAGAGTTAGGGGGGACATGATCACCACATTCAAGATTCTCAAGGGAATCGACAGGGTTGATAAAGACAGGCTATTTAACACAAGGGGCACACGCACTAGGGGACACAGGTGGAAACTGAGTGCCCAAATGAGCCACAGAGATATTACAAAGAACTTTTTTAGTGTCAGAGTGGTTGACAAATGGAATGCATTAGGGAGTGATGTGGTGGAGGCTGACTCCATACTCAGTTTCAAGTGTAGATATGATAGAGCCCAATAGGCTCAGGAACCTGTACACCTGTTGATTGACGGTTGAGAGGCGGGACCAAAGAGCCAGAGCTCAACCCCCACAAGCACAACTAGGTGAGTACAACTAGGTAAGTACACACACACACACACACACACACACACACACACACACACACACACACACACACACACACACACACACACACACACATGACACAAGCACAAGTTGTGCTTGAAGGGTCTGAGCGTGGTGCAGTGGGATAAGGCGTTACCTGTTATGCCAGTGGCTGGAAGGCTTCTGTCGAGTGTCCTGGTGGGAAAGAGTTCTATAGTTATATATATATATATATATATATATATATATATATATATATATATATATATATATATATATATATATATATATATATATATATATATATATATATATATATATATATATATATATATATATATATATATATATATATATATATATATATTATATTATTTTTGAAGACAAGTCAGCGATGGTCCAGTGGTAGAGTATGCGGCTGGCAATGCTGAGGTCGTACGGTCGCGCCACCTCACAGCCCTGGTGGATTTTTAAGAGTGCTGGGAAGACGGGACACCACGAGCGTAGCTCTCATCCTGTAACTACACTTAGGTAATTACATGAGTCCCTTATGTCGGGAGAATTGCCCAGTTGCTGGAAGGGGCAAATGTCGTACCGATTTTCAAGAAAGGTGATAGGGAGGAGGCACTTAACTACAGACCCGTATCACTGACAAGCATCCCTTGCAAAATACTTGAAAGAATTATTAGGCTAAGACTTGTTGAGCACCTGGAGAGCATTGGGTTTGTAAACAAGTACCAACATGGGTTCTGACAGGGAAATCATGCCTAACAAACCTTTTAGAATTCTATGACAAAGTAACAAGGATAAGGCAGGACAGAGAAGGCTGGGCAGACTGCATATTTCTTGACTGCCAAAAGGCCTTTGATACAGTACCGCACATGAGGCTGATATACAAACTTGAGAGGAAGGAAGGAGTAAGCGGAAAGGCCCTAGCATGGGTGAGGAACTACCTAACAGGAAGGAGCCAGAGGGTAATGGTAAGGGGCGAGAAGTTGGACTGGCAAAAAGTAACGAGTGGAGTACCTCAACGATCGGTGCTGGGCCCAATCCTCTTTCTAATTTACGTAAATGATATGTTTACAGAAGTGGAATTATACATGTCAATGTTTGCGGATGATGCAAAATTAATGAGAAGAGTTGTGACAGATGAAGATTGTAGGATCCTCCAAAAGGACTTAAACAGGTTGCAGAGATGGTCAGGGAAATGGCTACTGGAGTTCAATACCAGTAAATGTAAATTTATGGAAATGGGATCAGGTGATATACGACCAAAATGACAGTACACAATGAAGGGGAACTGCCTACCTGTAACGATTCGAGAAAGAGACCTGGGAGTGGATGTGACACCTAATCTAAATCCTGAGCAAATATAAAAGAGGATAACGACAGCAGCGTACTCTACACTGGCGAAAATTAGAACTTCATTCAGAAACCTAAGTGAGGAGGTTTTTAGGGCGCTTTACACTGCCACGTCATCATGGAGCCCCCACCTGAAGAAACACATAAGGAAACTGGAGAAGGTTCAGAGGTTTGCGGCAAGGCTTGTCCCAGAGTTACGAGGGATGGGATATGAATAACGTCTGAGAGAACTGAACCTTACGACACTAGAGGAAAGAAGGGAGAGAGGAGATATGATAGGAACATATAAAATACTCAGTGGAATTTACAAAGTGGAAATAGATGAAATGTTCACACGTAATAATAACAGAACGAGGGGACATGGGTGGAAACTGGAAACTCAGATGAGTCACAGAGATGTTAGGAAGTTTTCTTTTAGCGTGAGAGTAGTGGGAAAATGGAATGCACTTGGAGAACAGGTTGTGGAAGCAAACTCTATTCATACTTTTAAAATTAGGTATGATAGGGAAATGGGACAGGAGTCATTGCTGTAAGCAACCGATGGCTGGAAAGGTGGGATCCAAGAGCCAATGCTTGATCCGGTAAGCACAAATAAGCACAAATAGGTGAGTACTGTCGGGGTGTGGGGGGTGAGCAACAGAAAACTAGATATCCTCTCCACGGTCGCACTAGCGACAACTGTTACTCACCGTAGTCCTGCGGGTCTTCACTCTATCCTCTCGGCGCCACTGTATGCCCAGGAGAGTACCCCAATCGATCCCCCAACCTGCCTCTGGTCAAGGAGTGAGTGGAGACAGAGATTGTTCCTTCAATTGTGTGCCCGCCCCGGCAAGGACTCTTACACTACTTACAAGGTCGCCAACTGGTGTTTTCCGGTGTCCAGTAACACTACAGTGGTGTTGCGTAATAGTGGTAATTGTGGCAAGAGCTGGCTCTATTAATCTGATATCAGGCAAGTAATTATTCCTGTCACTCTGTCTTCTTTAAATATTTCGTAGTCACAAGGTTTATGGAGGGGATGATACAAACACAAAGGAATTTTGGTATTTTACTTAAAACATCAAGATATCCACATATCAATAAACACACAAGTACAAGTGCAACAGCCGCTCTCTCCTCAGCAGATAATTTGGAGCACACCGATATGGCAACACACTTCCACCCCCCACGTCAAATGTCAAAAATATCAGCTGGGCCGCGCCCTGCGAGTCGTGAGAATGTTTATTGCTTGTTTTTCTGGCGTCGCGTGCCCCGTTTCTTTAACTTCTCATGAATCACTATATTTCTCATCCACATGACATATCTATAATTTCGATAGGACACAATAAACCACCATACTGGTCTCACGATCAATAACTAATTCCTACAGCATTTAACGTGATAATACATTATACTAGAGAACTGCACTGAATAATATACTTGATAATAATTACAAAGAATGCACTTAATCACGGAACTATTCTTAGATTCAATAATTCGATATCAATAACTCAAAAGCGATATCACAATTAATCACTTCACACACGTAAAATTAATCAATACACAGGCGTATACATATACATAGATAAATCATAGATATCAATAATAGTAATTATACAAATACTGGGCACATAGCCTAACACCAATAACTGGTTCACTAGTATGTATACATATTCTCTCTCTAACTCATCATGTTAAAATCACATGAAATAAATTCTCGTCACAGCAAATTCTTTAGTAAATCCAGGTGCTTGCACACACCACATATATATATATATATATATATATATATATATATATATATATATATATATATATATATATATATATATATATATATATATATATATATATATATATATATATTAGTATATTTTGGTAGCAGTCTTTCCTGTAGACATATGTTATTAAATATGACCGAAAAAGTAAGATTAATAATTCTAACACGAATTTTCTCAATTTTTTTCCTTATGTTTGTTTTTACTGATGACGGTAAATGAAAAATCAATTCTCCAAAATTCATTCTTTATTTCTTAGTCTAGAAATAAAGAATGAATTTTGGAGAATTGATTTTTCATTTACCGTCATCAGTAAAAACAAACATAAGGAAAATTGAGAAAATTCGTGTTAGAATTATTAATCTTACTTTTTCGGTCATATTTAATAACATATGTCTACAGGAAAGACTGCTACCAAAATATACTAATATAAAAACGCACGACCCAGCAGCAAGGAATCAAGCTTTCACGATAGAATATCGCCAAGATCTGATTCGTAATCAGATACACAAGGCAGAAAATGATATCAAAGACAATAAAACGCAACTACTTCAGGCCACAAACGAATGGAGAAACAGCAACATCGACGAAAGTCTCCGCACCCGCATCGAACAACACCTCGACATCCTCACAGACCGACATCACCTCAGCACGGAAACAAGGATTATCAAGAAGCTAACAACACTATATGGAGGACCCATGGCAATTCCACGACCAAGAGACGGCTTCCTGAACCTTGCAGGTATCAACCTCACTGAGGACCAAGTCACTCTCCTAAATCTGGGTATAAACTGTCACGTTATGTCCAGACCAAGTGCGTTGGCCCGGAAAGTGGAGTTGGAGATCCTGTTGGACGACATATTTGACCTCGAAGCACAAAAGAAGGTCACCACCAAAGACACCTTACAAGCTGAACTTATTGCAGAAGGAGGAAAGAATCGAGGCAACTACAGAAGTACCATACTGACCCCCGAGCTCAAAGCGGCAGCCAAGAGCCTTCGTGAGAACAAGGAGATAGTTGTCAGGAGAGGCGACAAGTCGCCAATATACGTCATCCTGAAGAAAGACGAATATCTGGCGAAAATGAACCACATACTCTCTGACCAAACTAAATTCCAAAGGGTAACGAAGGACACTACAGCCGAATTGAAAACAAAGGTCAACAAGTTGATTGAAACTGTGAATGCCAAGAAATCCGGACTCCACCTGCCAAAGATTATTGGAGAATATAAACCTGGATATGCGTATGGAAACGTCAAGACGCATAAGCCTGGAAACCCACTTCGGCCATTATCAGCCAGATACCCACACCCACGTACAGACTGGCGAAACGACTCAACGGCTTACTGACTCCTTATGTCCCGTGCAACTTCAGCCTGAAATCCCCGAAGGAATTTGTTGACTTACTGCGGGGAACACGGGCTACAGGGATAAGAGCATCGTTGGACGTAGAATCACTGTTCACCAACGTACCTGTGGATGAAACAATCGGGATGATAGTGGACCGAGTGTATCGAGACCCGGCCTGTACTCCCCTTGACATGCCAGAAAATATCCTGAGGAAACTACTCCAAGCTTGTACTAAGGAGGCACCCTTCTTGAGCCCGGATGGGCACATGTATAAGCAAGTAGATGGGGTCGCTATGGGTTCTCCCCTAGGCGTCCTGTTTGCAAACTTCTACATGGGTACTATTGAGGAAAAAGTCTTAGTCGACTTGAACTTGAAACCGGCCATATACTGCAGGTATGTTGACGACATTTTTACACAGGTACCTGATGTCAGACATCTGCAGGAGCTGAAAGAAGCGTTTGAGCAGAATTCTGTGTTACGTTTCACTTACGAGATGGAGAAGGATGGGAAGCTGCCCTTTCTAGATGTAACAGTCATGGAAAGGAGCGGAGGTTTCCACACTGCAGTCTACACTAAGGAAACAAACATAGGAATGTGCCTAAATGCCAACAGTGACTGCCCAGATAGGTACAAGAGGAGTGTTGTTAACGCTTATGTCGACCGTGCTCTCAGCCACAGCTCAGAATGGAAGCAAGTCGACGAAGAACTCTGTAGAGTAAGGCAGGTCCTAGTCAACAACGGCTTCTCCAATGGTTTCATTGAAGACATCATAAGAAGGAAAGTGAAACGCCATGCAACCTCTGAAGATACAACTAACACAACACCTATACCCCCTATTAGACTATTTTACAGGAACTTCTTCTCTACAGCTCATAAAACGAAGGAAAGGGTCCTGAAAGATATTGTTAATAGAAACGTTATCCCTACAGACAAAAATCAGAAGATACAATTGACGATTTACTATAAAACCAAGAAAACTGCCAACCTACTCATGAGAAACTCTCCAGACACAAAGCAGAACGCTTTGAAAGAGACCAATGTCGTCTATGCCTTCAAATGCCCACTTGGGGACTGTAAGCCCCAAAGAACTCAATATATAGGCAAGACAACAACATCTCTTTCCAGGCGATTAACGATGCATAAGCAACAGGGCTCTATCAAGGAACATATAATCTCTTCCCACAACCAAACCATCACCAGAGAAATCTTAACAAACAACACAGAAATCATTGATAGATACAGCGACAACAGGCGGCTTGACATCTGCGAGGCACTACACATCAAGAAGTCAACACCAGCAATCAACAGCCAATTAACGCACAACTATATTCTACCCACTTCAAGACTCCGCTCCAATATAGAAACATCAAGAAATATGGGCCAATAGGCCTTCTGCAGTTACAGATCTATTCTTCCCTTTAGCTTATACCCATTGTTTCGTGTTCTGTGTTTGTTCTCACCTCACCCCAAACCATTGTAACATGTCACCTCACCCAAATGCTGGTATAAAAAAGAAAAGCTGTTTAAACTCTGTTCAGTGTGTGTAACTAAAGTCTTTGAAAATGTAATAAGTTTTACGAAACGCGCTCAAGTGTCGCGTCAGACTAAGAAATAAAGAATGAATTTTGGAGAATTGATTTTTCATTTACCGTCATCAGTAAAAACAAACATAAGGAAAATTGAGAAAATTCGTGTTAGAATTATTAATCTTACTTTTTCGGTCATATTTAATAACATATATACATATATATACATATACACATCCATATTCAATCACCTACACAAATCACACATCAATAATCTTTTGTATCATAAATGATTCAACAAGAGGCTCACAACAGTCCCTATACAAGGCACTTTACATCTATGGTGAGTCACAAAGTTACTAGTCTTGCTGCACACCTACCCAACTGGGCGGTAGTTTACAGACCGTGCATGCATTACCTACAGTAAGCAAATTTTGGATACTTCGCTAAGATTTCGGGCAGCACATCATTATGAATGAAGTACAATACTTACACCATTGATGGTGTTTTCTCATATAGTTATAGTTACCAAAAGTATTATCAAAACAGGAAGATGGGTTGACATGCATGGCATAACCAAGAGGGCAGACCCAGCCTCACCATCAGCTCGGCATGCCCAGAGCTAAAGAAATAAATTGTTTAAATTGTGAACAATTATTTACCAAAATACTTTATTTGAAAAAGGATAAAATGTGTAGCGTGTTGCAATCGTAGCCACAGTCACAAACTACTAGTAAAACTTTTATTAATAAAACAATAGTATTGTTCACAATTGCCGAGGAATATTTTTCACAGATTCCTAATAAAGCTTTAGCCTTGACACTGAAATTTGCCCTAATTTCATTAACTGTCCGCACAAATTCAACCTACTTTACAATCTTGAAACCCTCTACTTCTCTCTACTACCAAAATCAATTTACTCTACCTAATTTGACCTGTTTCTCCTTTGGTAAAAATTGGCGAACCATTTTGTTACGTGGACATTTGACAGCCCTGTTTCCAATGCTAGTGCAGCCTTCTCTCTTTTGCTGGGTCGTAGATTCTGATTTTCCTTCACCCACTTTAACAGTGGCTTACTTTCCTGTAAGTAAGTAATTATCAAAAGAAGGCACTAAATATCAATAAGGATGCATATACAAGAAAAGCACACAATGTAAATGACATCAGATTCCCCAAGGATTCTATCGAGGAACATGTGACCGCGAGGGACAGTTTGGAAACAAGATGCGCATATCCTGGAAATCAGAACATTCAACAAGGATATGCATAACTTTAAGAGGGACAATAAGGAGCAGGGTGGTGCTTCATTAAGTGCCCGCGAGTTAAACAGGTATGGTCAATACGTAACCTCGCCAGAGCCATCTCCCACTGCCAGATACGGTAATAGGAGGAAGGCCATGGAGACACGCTACCCGTAAGAAAATGCACCTCGTTACCAGTAACAAGACCAGCAATCCTCCCAATGGGCACGGATTGAAGAATGAATAACTGGGTAGAAGTCTTAAGAAACACCCTTGCAGGAAATGGGAGAAGTGCGGATAGACCCGTTAACAGCAGCATGCACACGCTCATTTATATAAAATATATAATTATTAACTTTATGATGATTAAAAATTAAGAGTTTCATATAAACCTTATATATGAAATACCTGCTATCTGTGACTGTCCCTTGGGGACATCCTGACGAACGAACTAAATATAGGACAAGGTACCCATTGGGGTGAGCTTTGAAGTGGATATAGTTGAAGAATAGCCTGGGTGAGAGGAAACGTCGGAGTTGGAGAGACAGAGCCAGGGCTAGACCCAGCTGCACGGCGTAAAATGAGGCTTCCTGAACACCAGGCTGGCTTAGGCTAGGAGGCAGGGTCCCGAGGGAGGGGCGGCGATGTGAGGTCTTCTTTCCTCTTGATGTGTGGTCTTTTTTTCTTTGAAGCTGAAGTCTTCTTTCTTCTTTGTAGCTGGAGTCTTCAGTCTTCTGTCTTCCACGTCGGTCTGTTCTGAAGCTTGCAGGGATTCCACCACCTCAAAACGAGCAAAATTAGGCCTCCATCCCCCTAAAGAGTGGGGAGAGAGCAGCTGCCCTCGGTGAGTCTTAGGTCTGCATCCTCATGCTGTGTCTTCTTTTTCCTTTTCTTTGTTTGTTGTTTGGCTTTGTACTTGACGTAGTCTCTGGGGAAGTGGTCGGCTGTCAGTGTGTATTCGTCACATTCCGTGAAGATTAGTTCGTTTCCAAGCACGCTCTCCGTTCCAGGCGCACGCCGTAAGTGTTCCTCATACATAGAGTTGAATATACAGCTGGTGAGCCGTCGAAATGCAGGAGATCCATGCTCGGTGTTGCTACGTTGCTGATACAGTTTTCTTATTGCTGGAGTATCATAAGCTGGTTGGGCTGGGAGTGGCGAGTTTGTTTCATTATCGACATAGTCAGTAGAGTCGTCATCAATGTCGACATAGTCAGTAGAGTCGTCATCAATGTCGACATAGTCAGTAGAGTCGTCATCAATGTCGACATAGTCAGTAGAGTCGTCATCAATGTCGACATAGTCAGTAGAGTCGTAATCAGACATGTTGATGTCTACAGGAGCAGTTGGTGGCAGTATCGTTGCAGATGATGTAGTCGCAGGTATGACTGGAGTAGTAGGGTACGGGTTGACAGGTGTCTCTGGCGTGGGGTTGGACTGGTTGAGAGGAGTAACCGGTAAACATGGCCTCTGGAATCACAAAGGTCGGGAGGTTGTTGAGCTTGTACAAGTCGCTGAGTATTTCGTGCCGTTTCTTGAGATCATCACCTGACATTTCTGTTGCGAAGTGAATCAGAGCTGCAACAGTGCTGTCAGGGGTGGCTGGTCGCGGCGTGTGTGAGGACGGCTGGCTGGCTTGGTTGAGAGGTGTCGTCTGGGGCTGAGTGGCTGCCACGGGAGGTCGACGTCCTGGTCCAGTAGTTTGGTTGTGCGTCGTTCGCGGCGCTACTTGTCGGGAGTGCTGGGAAGGCTTCTTCTTGTATGTTGAATCCTTTCGATCTTGTAGTAGAATTTCGTGGTCTGGCGTCAGTCATTTTCTTGATTTCCGACTGTCTGGTGGGGCAGTCTTGAGAGACGGCTGTGTGGTCACCGTTGCAGAGTAAACAACGTTTGGTAGTGGCTTGCAGGTCCTGTAATGGTGGTCGCCAGCACAGATGCTGCATTTCTGCGGAGGGTTGAGGCACTTCTGAGAATAGTGAGTGTACTGATAACACTTGAAGCACTGGCGCAGGCGGAAATATCGCTGCCTAGCAATCTGGTGGGGTGTGCAGGCCACACCAAAGCACCTGAGGCCGTTGTCGGCCGCAAGAGTAGCCTCTGCAGGAGTCTTGAGGGTGGGCTTCCCGTTCTCACCCTGCTGGATGAGGTGGGCCGAGATGGCTGTGAGGGCTCGATTCAGAGCGTTGATGCTCTTGACGATCTCAGTAATGGGTTGCTCAGCAATGCTGTCGCTCACTCTGAATGAAGATCGTCCTCACTGCATGGAATTGATGAGGAGGTAGGAGTGTTAAGCCCTTTGCCTCTAGCGCCGTGAGCGTTTCCGCGGTGAGCAGAGCCTCGAGTGCTACTGCACTGCTGAACAGTGTCTGGGGTCCGGTTTCTTCCATAGCGACATCGGTGGGTGCTACCCCTGAGGTCGACGTCAGTTGGTCCATGATCTCGGCCTTGGTGTATCTGGTGTCAGTTCCTCAGAAATTCACCTTAACCCTGAACAGCATGATGCCGTTTTGTGGGCACCACGCTATTGATCAGGAGGGAAGCGGTCTCGTTGCTGCTCAATTTTTACCCACCCGGCAGTGCTAGGTGCAAGCTTGCATCCTGCTTGGATCCTGACTGCCTTAAGGTCAGGTGACCTTGGGGCTGCGGCTGCTTACCACCACCAACTGTGATAGCCATTGCGTCATTTTAGACTTGTTTGTTTAGTGGTTACCAGAGAGGAAATTATTAAACTTCTCAGGACGTCATCTGCATATTCTATGTAGATTTGTTCTGCTGTATTCATAAAGTTCTTTAGTACTTTCTTATAATTTCGTAATTTAAATTATTTTCTTTATCGGTTATTTGACTTTTTAATAGCCAGGTGTTGTCTCTAATCTTTGTTTCATCTGGTGAAACACTGAAGGCTTTCTTTGCTGGCCTTGCAATACGTATTTTTTGTCTTAAATATTTTTGTCATAATTCGTTTGTATTGAGTATTCTTTTTTCTGATTAGGATCTTTAGTGCCATGGTTATTCATTTTGGGTCACTACTATTTTAAATCGGAAATCTATAGCGTACCACGTTCCTGACCTCTATTTTTAATTTTTTTTTAAATAAAAACATTACATAATGATCCAGTAACCATCTCGGTAAACAAGTCAAAGCCCAAGAACTGCCCAACTCCCATGTTCTGGTCTGCCAAATTTATAATTCCCCAAGAACCTCTAAATATATGAATCAGATGTGTGAAAAAATCTGGCTCTTTAAGTTTCTCTCAAATAACTTTTTCGTGTTTTGTTTAAGGTAATTTCCTCATGATCACTATTGCTTAACTCTCTCCCTTTTCAGATGCTACTTATCAGTGTCTCCCTGTTACACAAGTCTGTATTATCTTACTGTGTTGGCACAATATTATTTTGTTTAATGAAGCAGTCATAAATTTAAAACTAATTTCCTGTATAGCAAATAAAGTTTATTGTACTCAAATTAGTCGGTGATTATTAGTAGAAGCTCCAGATATTAGTTCCTATAAATGCTGTTCTTTTCTTAGTTTTATGGATTGTTAACTTCTATTATTAGGTAGATCATTTTCCATTAAATTCTCCCAACAGTTTGCCGAGCTCAATTTTGAGTCCCACTCTCACACTGCATTTAATACTTTGACGTATTGCCACTGCCCATCCTCGACCGAAATATATTAGTGTAAAATAATTAGTATCCTCTATTGTTTCGTGTTTTCTTCATACATTGGCGTTTGTTAGTAGTTTCATATTTTGTGTACTGTCGTAAACTCAAACCCAGATTCGTTCTGAATGCAGTATTTACCCTACTGTATATCATTAGCCTCATGAAATTGTTAGCTTCACACAATCTCTCTTTCTCCACCTAGACCCTTGAGGGGTACCAATAGGTTTATACTGGAAATCACATGAGAACATACTGAAAGTAATTAAAGGCCATCGGGTTTTCTAATTTAATTATATTGTTAATTATTGTCAGTATTTTATATAACATATTTGAATTGATTAAATTGGCTAACCTTGGCAATAAACGCATTAGACAAACCTGCCTATCATCTACAACTCGTAACCTCGACTTCAGTTCCTAACCCCGAATCGTCACTACAACACTCCACGCCCAGTTAATCTCTCATACAATACTCACACATTGAAGACTCTACTTGAGTCAACAAGATCACATCGGGTCCCCACATTAGGCTGGTTTGTCTCACTGTCACAAGCAGATAAAGAGGAGTACTTGATGAAACCGCAGCTTCCACAAGACTGCCCTCCAGCTGGTCATTGCATTCACCACCACACCCAGCATCCCAAGGACGCTGTAACTACATTAAATGTTTATCTATTTGTTTCCAAGAACTTTGGATCAACCTTTGTGATCTCTTGGCTGTAACATTGGCTTATGCAACCTAAGGCTGTCTTAATCTTTGACCATACCTCGGTGTGACCACAATCTGACTACTCGTGTGTATTACCACTGTTTTCCTCCACCATTTGATAAGTGATGTAGTTCTTGATTCACTACCTCATACTTTCTCCTATGTTGTATATTGCAACAGTACATTGACCTAATTCACGTTGAAGCGGCTACAACAGCAGCCACAGCTTCCAATGGCCATAACCATATCACTATTACTGTGGTGCCTACAGCAGTCCTACGTACTTAAAACATTACATTAACTCTGTCTGCAAAAGCTGCCACACCCCTGGTATATAATGCAACTAGCATGCATCGTCTTCTTAATAATGCAAGTTTTTCAGTTATTTAATAATGGAGTTGCATTACTCGTACAATAACTTGGTCATTGCAACTATATTTAAATTCCTCTTTGCTTCTAGCTTGGTGAATAGTGATTACCAAGACGCAGACAGTGGGCTTGATCATATTGCGTCACATTATTTCCTATTAAATTTGTCTTGCCCGCAGTGAACATACCCAAACGCTTGCATTTACAGAAAAGGTTTCGCCTAACCAGCGCATGTGCCAAGCCCCCAACAAATGTCCAGAATTTTGTTGTGATGCTCAGCTTCTCTACTAGGTTACCGCACATGGTCTTATCCCATTCAACTGAAGTGGTTCTACGTTTTAACTAGTGTTCTTGATTTCTTTGACGTCCTTTGCCGCCTTAACTCAATTGATCCACCACTCGCCAGCTATCTCGATGGCGCTTTCCCTTTGGATCCTTGCGAGGCACCTTGCCCTCCATTATTGTTTCACCTGCTTCATTAGCCTGTCAATATCTGCCCTAATCTCCAGGCAGTGCACACAGGGCCATTGTGTGTGCCATTATTCCAAGAATAATTACTCCCCAGACAATGACACACGACTACATTTGACAAGAGCGTATTTACATAATCAGAGCTTTTGTTTATATTACAAATTTAGTGTTTTACTTGGATGGCGTTCTGGAAGTTCTTCCACTCCCCAAGTGGACCGGAGGACCAGGCTTGACTCATGAGGGCTTGGTCCAGCAGGCTGTTGCTTGGAGCAGCCCACATATCCACCACAGCCCGATTGGTCCTTCACTTCTTGAAGAAAACTGTCAAGTTTTCTCTTGAAGATGTCCACATTTGTTACAGCAATATTTCTTATGCTCGCTGGGAGTATGTTGAACAACCGTGAACCTCTGATGTTTATACAGTGTTCTCTGATTGTGCCTTTGAGCCTACTCTTCAATGGTTCAAAACTGAATTTTCCGTTCATATCGTTAACTCCAGTATGTTGTTATTTTACTGTGTAGATTTGGGACCTGGCCCTCCAATAGTTTAGATTTGTATATTATTTGATACCTCACTCATCTCCTTTCTAGGGAGATCATTTAGAGCTCTTTCAGATGATCCCAATAAATTAGGTGCTTTATCGTGTCTCTGCCGTATATGTTTTCTGTATTCACTCTCTTTCAGCAATCTCTCCTGCTATGAAGGGTGAAGCGAGTATTGAACAGTACTAATGACTGACCGCAGGAGTGATGTGAATAGTACAACCATTGTGATGGGATCCCTGGATTTGACGTTTCTCATAATCCATCCTCTCATTTTTGTCTGATGCTAAAATTGCTTTATGCTCCTTAACGTTAGGTCGTCTGTCAATATTATCCGCAGATCCTTTACATTGTGCTTTTCTACTACGGGCAGATTTGATTGTGTTTTGTGCACTGTATTTTGTTTAATGTACTCATTTTTACCATACCAGAGAACCTGGAATTTATCTCTAACAACATTCTTCCGCCCAGTCGAAAACCTAATTAATATCTGTTTGTAGTTTATCAATGTCTTCAATTAATTAATTTCAATTAATTATCAATTAGTTTTCATGCTGATTTTTGTCATCTGCAGAAGGCGATAAGACTGTGACTTGTATATATGTCTATATCTGACATGAGAATAAGGAAAAAGTGGTGCAAGGACTGTACCCTGCAGTAGAGCTTTTAACTGTGCTTGAACTCTATTTTATATGGTTAACTGTTGCTCTGTGTGTTCTCTTCCACATAAATTTTAATACCGCCGTCCTATTTTATATATTTCCATTGACCTTATTTTGTGTGCTATCACACTATATGGTCACATGTATCAGATGCCTTTGTGAAGTCCGCGTATACCAAATCTGCATTCTGTTTTTCTTCTAATGCCTCAGTGATTTTGTCATAATGGTAAAGTAGCTGCAAGAGGCATGATCATCCCAATCTAAATCCATGTTGACCTGGGTTGAGGTGATCATAGGTCTCCATAAAACTAAAGACCTGCCTCCTAATCATGCTCTCAAATAATTTTATTATGTGGGACCTAAGTGCGACTGGTTTATAATTCTCAACCAATGCTTTGCTTCCTCCCTTGTAAAGAGGAGCAAAATTTATGAAATATATTGATATAAGTGTTACGAATCTTACTAGGATTCTAACATTACTCTTGATGCTTATATACTTTATTGTCTCCAGTTGTATGATATTAGATATTTGAATGATATATTGTAGCATGCTGTAGTGTGCCTGAGTTGCATTATATTGTATGAGGCTTTTGGTGCTAGAATTTTCATGTTGGTTTCTCCGTGTGGACGGTTGACCAGATTGGGATGTGGCCAGCGTGGGAATTTGATGTCAAGCGAGAGTTTATAGTTCAACCTTGATTAATGCTTATTATTGTTTGCCAGTAAATTCTATTGAGTAATGTAACATTATATAGTCTTAAGATTAATGAGTTGATTTGATTACTACATTTTGTTAGTAGAAGTTCCACAATAGTTTATGTGGATGTTTAGTTGATATTGTGGTGGACGCCGCCCTGGCAAGCCAGGATTTGGGCAGAGGTGGTCGAGAGGAGACATGCTTTAAGTTAAGTCCATGGTTACGTTTATTTTAGCTACTCGGCAAATTCTCTGGTTAGATGATTGTGTATACTCCAACTAAGTATTTCATGTGCTGGTGATATTGCTCATTGCTCGATAAGGATTTTTATTTTTGATATTGCATGCTAAAGAATATTTCTGGCTATTATATTTACCATTTTAAATGTTATGTTTGTCCCCCTTAGCGTAAATATATTGTTCTCCATTTTATGCAGTGATGTATCTATATCCCCCTAGACATATGTTGGCAAGGCCGATTTAATATCATTTCTTTACACTGCGGGGAGAAGAACCTTATTTAGTCTGAAGGGTGGTAACAATAAGCGAATCTTGTGTATCCCCTGTGTACAAGCTCTTTCTCCACACTATACTACTGGCACTTAGCATTTCTTTATAAATATTGAGTGCATGGGCATGTTGTTAATTTATCCTTCAAAATCTTCAGAAAACGTATTTATATCTGTATTATTTTCAGGAGTTTGGAAATCATGCATAAAGCAGCTTTCTGGATCGTCCACTTTCATGGATGATCTAGACAGCTTCTTGAATATTTATTGGTGTGCTAAACATGCCCCCTCCTGTTTTTGTTAGGATTTCAGTAATTTCTTTGTCACAAGTGAAAGGTCGAACAGAGGGTAAGAATAGGTCCAATACTGAGTGGTTTTTGCTTTTTTTTCGCATATGTGAAGGAATATTGTTTTCCTTCTCTTGAATTCCATTGAATTGTGTTATAATTGCATTTCTTCAATTTGATATGATTGCTTTAATCTTTGCTAGATTTTTTTTAGAACTCCGTTTATTTGATTTTTTTATTGTTGAGATAGCCGTGTCTCCTTAGCAGATATTTTTTTTAGTTTTTATGTCTTTTAAAATAATCAAAACTGATTTTTCTTTCTACGTTGGTCCTCTTTCTGGCTTTCAACAAAGTACCAAGTTTTAGACACACTATTCTTTGGAAGTCAGTTGTTCCATGTATTGTGTGGGATTATTATTACTTAAAACATTCAATGGATTTTTTTTTATGTTCCTTGTATCTTTTCCCAGTCTATTCTTTTATTAAAACCGAATTTATTGAATAACCCGTCAAACATGATCATTGTTTTAGGCCTATTACAGGTATTGATGTTAGTTTGCACTTCAATGAGCTTGTGATCTAAGTATGTGGTATGCGAGATTGTAATGTCCTTGATTGTCTCCTTTGTTTATGATGTTCAGATCTAAAATATTTTCGTAACTAGTTGACTCTTACCTTCTGGATGAGTGAAAATTTGTCACAGAATCTAAGTAATTTTCTACTCTATGGCTGGTTCTGTCCAGATAGATTTCGTGGTATAGTATTCTTGATCGCAAGTTTCCAACTTAGACTGGGCAGGTTGAAGTCACCTTGGAAGATATCATTTATTGGGTTTACCAGATTATCGAGACTATTCTCGCTTTTATCTGATTTGTGAATTCCTCAGCCGTTGCGTCTGGAAGTTTGTATATTAGAATTATAACCAATTTTTTTTTTACTACCATTAGTTAACTACCACCTCATCTGCAGAGTTAAGAATCTCAGCGCA
The DNA here is from genome assembly GCA_020271785.1 of Procambarus virginalis. Lineage (NCBI taxonomy): Eukaryota > Metazoa > Arthropoda > Malacostraca > Decapoda > Cambaridae > Procambarus > Procambarus virginalis. Next base: position 36,714 of record WNGS01009430.1, read on the forward strand.
TACAATGTCCTCTCTTGTATACAAACCTACTCCTCCATGTGGCCTATTTACCCTATTATATCTATATAGATTATATTCAGGTATCCAGATCTCACTGTCAAAGAGTTCCCCAACATGGGTTTCTGTGAATAGTCCAAATACTGCATTTGACTCGGTGAGGAGGCAATTTATGAACGGTACTTATTTTTTGCATTTGTTTTCAGATCTTGTATGTTGGTAAAGATGAACGATGTTACTGTATTTGGGGTAATTTGGCGAATTTTCAGGCAGGTCTATTGTGTGGGGGAATATCGGTTTTATTTTGACCAGTACTGATTGTTGCAGGGTTGTTGCCTGTTGTAACGGTAGCTCTGTTGTGGGGTGTAATTGCATGTGTGATTCTGTTATGCAAGTGGGTCAACCAGTTCCATACACACTGTTCTACCTTTTGAAACCTCTTTTGCCTGGGTATAAAATAAATTGTTGGCTTTTCTCCAAAGCCATTTTTGCTTGCCACTGTTTAGCGTTCTGCGCCTTCCGCATGAAAGTATGGTCAGCTGAGGGCGTAGCATTTTTTTTTCCTAGAGAGGATTCGTAGATGTCAGGATGGAGAAATCTACAAGTTGATTCAAAGCTACATTTTCCTTTCCTTAGTATATTTTGACATTTTTGGGGGGAATGGTTATGATTGCATTCTATTCCTTTTATATT
>WNGS01009430.1:42403-66352 GCA_020271785.1 Procambarus virginalis
GTAACACAGGTCTCTTCTCTAATTCCTGTGTTCGTAGTGTCAGTCGTCAAAATCTAATGTTCCCCTGAGGCCAATGTTACACTTGGCGGCCGTTTCAAATAGTTAAATCAGTTGACCTGGTTCCTATTTTGGGGGAAGAACCACAGCCTTTACTGGGAGGAATGGAAGGTAGCCCTGTTATCAAATATCAGCAGGTCAGTCTATGATCTCTAATTAGAGATGCTTTGTTGTGGAGCTGATGACCAGGCGTCTCGTCCTCTTACTCTTGGTTTGGGCCTGTCGTTGTCTCGGACCTTTTTGCCTTCCCCATTATTTTAAATTAAGTTTTTATTCTTTCATTCCACAGAGATACCTTTTCTGCTGTATCCTGGATGCTTTCTGGAAGAACCTTCGGCCTGGGTACTTCTTGTCTCTCCATAATTTATCTAGGTTTGCTCGGAAATGAGCAAAAAAAAAAGTGGAAAGGGAAGCAGTTATCAAACGAGGAGGGACAATTTACCGAAGTACATTAAGTACATTAGAAAACTGCTATCAATGCTTCACAAGTACGTCTTCCAGCAAGACTCCAGATAAAATTGACCTTGAGAGGACAGCACCAGTTACACACCAGCCAGTGTCAGACAATGCTCATCTTCTCAAATTGCAGACTTGGAATTTCAAAATTCCCAACCCATAATGCAGACAACCTACTTTCCTACAGCATATGGCGTAGTAACAGCAATGGAAAAGAGGCAAGCAGAGTTCAAACTTTCCATCATTCAACCTGAAAGGAGAAATTTTAATGACACAACCAGACCAAATGAGCTAAGATTACCTAAAACGGTAACATTCCTGCAAGGAATACCGGTATGCTTCGAAAACCTGGACCCTTCAGAAAGACGCACAAGTCGGGCTTTTGTGATGTCCAGTCGACTTTCCAGGATTCAATACTAGAATATAATCAAATCTTGTATGCAAAACGGTGCCTCACAAAATAGACAAAGCAGCGACCTGTCCGGTTCTGGTGGCTGTTATGGGACGTGTATAAGAAATATTCAATCTTGGAAATTGGGGATATATTGACAAAGTTCCTAGTAGAAATCTTTCGGAATAGACATCTATAATCTCCACTTCGGTAGGAATGTCGCTGCAAACAGACATACGTCCCGGAACCTCTGCGCTGCTTCAGGTGTCAGAAATACGGCCACCATCAAACACGCTGCACCGGGCTGGAGATGCAGTGTGCGCGCCCAGCCTGAGGCATCCAACCAAAATCTGAACAGCCAATCACAAGGCAAACCAGACCACAACAGCCAAATGTCCAAGTTGAGGAGGAAATATCATGCTTGGAGAATAACCACACAAAACGTGCAGGCAGCTCGGGTCAGGATAACCACATACCAGCAGTACATAAAGCAACACCAGCATCTCAACCACTCGTGCACAGCCACAACAGACACCCACGCTCATAGAACACAATTCATCACACAACTATATCAAGTCCAAATCAGAAAATATACAAAACAGCACAACAATCAACAATCAACCAGACATACAACATTGAAACCAAAGAAACAGTATGAGACATGACGGAGCACAAGAGGACAAACACGACACACATTACCAATAACAGTCGAGTAGTAAAGACATCAGACCATAAAGATCAACACAAGCAACTGCAGGAAGCAGTGAAGACTGAATATCATTGGAATCTTGTAATACAAGAGACAGACATGAACAATAATTCAGTCCGATTTGCAGCGACATTCCTTCCAAAGTGGAAAATATAGATGTCGATTCCAAAAGATTTCTACTAGGAAAGGCAACACCAATTGCAAAGGCAATTGAAACTATTGTCTGGCCATTACAAATAGTGCATTGGAACAAACAAGATCTTGGAATAAAAACCCACACCCTTCAGGAAGCTGCAATCGGTACAAAAGCAGATATAGTTTTGCAAGAAACTGTCTACCCAGCCACGAAGTCGTTCAGATTAGCTGGATATCACCAGTATATTATACCGCAAGAACAGGGGGAGACGAAGGGTTAATGATCCTCGTCAAGTAACAAACATAACAAGCCAGAAAATACTGTTTCGTGTGGGAGATGAGACGAGGTATTAGCAGTAACAGTGAATATGGCTAATATCGAGCTCCTCGTATATAACGTCTACAAGCTCCTTGATGTAACTAGCAGAGGAAGTGCTTGTCATGGAGATGTATGATATAATTACCTGGGATTTTAATGTTCATTGTGGTGAAACAAAGGCATCGGCTGACTTGAGGCTTTATTGATCGGATAATTTGCAGCGTCGTACCCTACAAATAAGACAAGCCATAAGGTTTACAATCTTACGGTTAAGCACCGTATATAGTTGTTGTTTAATACTTGTTAAGTAGTTGAACAACAAGCAAGAAAGAGATACAGCAAGCATTAGGCTTAAGTTCCAGGAGGAGAAACGTTTAGGGAAGTTTTTCAAATGGTCAGTTTCAGTGAAGCAAATAAGGATTTACAAAGGAAATGAATGTAAAGATTACTTCAAGGAACGTTTCAAATTGATTCTGTGAAACAATTAAGGTTTTCAGTTGGTAGATATGCATGTTAAGATTAGTGCAAGCATGAACGAACGTTTAGTGGGTGTGAAATACAATAACTGTTAGCAATGAATTCTTTCCCGTACAAGTGCACAACCCAGTCATGGCTGTCTCCCCTTCCATTCATCAGCTCACAAATGCACCCCCCCCCCCCCCTGCCTCCTCTCACACTCTACGCATTTAGTGTAAATAATGTCTATGCATCACTAACAATCCTTACTTATCCTTCATAGTCCTATTGTATGTACAAGAGCGAAAAAGTGTGATACTAACACAAGAATCTCTCAGTGCGCCCTGTTAAAGCACCATTCACCTACCAGCGATCCTTCTTCTTCTTGAGAATAGGTGCAGTTTGCATGAAGGGTTAACCCTCCCGATGACTGCACCAGGACAGACGTAAGGAGATGCGTTGACGGTTAGGATGAGAAGAAAGTCAAAAGCGGTAGATGTGATGGGCCGTAGAGAGAGGAGAGGCGGCGAAAACAGAGTCGAACGTTTGATGGAGACACCCCGCACCGGGGGGCAGAGCGTCGTGGTCACGGTGGCAGCTGACACACACACACGGCATAGCAGTGAGCGCAAGACAGGAACTAATACTTCTCCGGAAACTTGTGTATCGGAAAGCGCAAGCAGTACGCTTCCCAAATCACCTGCAGGTCAGCGGGCAGCCGGCCACCAGGCGGCGCCCTCGGCTGAGACATCCTTTCCGGCACCCGATACACAAACTCCTTCACCCGCGACACCTGTCATGTTCACAGAAAATGGTACCATCCGTTTTCTATGTGCGGCGGCTGGACGCGAGGGAGAGAAGGTAAACAGCACACAGGACGCCTGCCAAGCTTGGGAGCTACTCTATCATGTAATCGTTTATTATTATTAAAGTCAGTAACCAGGAATGACTTTACATCAACCTTACTACCAAGACTATCTCAGCTACACACAGACACCACACTGGTGACGAGGATGAACTGGGAACGCAGGTATTTTGTTCAACAAAACACAAGGAAGGAGCATGCTGTTTCGCCCAGAGGAGGAAGGAGAAGCTGTCTGTGAGCACCATACCCGATGCTGTATGCAACCCCATGCTGTGTGCTGACTGTTGCTGTGTGCTGATCGTTGCTGTGTGCTGGCCGTTGCTGTGTGCTGGCCAATGCTGTGTGCTACCCAAGCTGTGCTGATTGTTGCTGTGAGAGGAATCTGCCGACGCTGTGTACGAAACGACGCTTTGATGCAGTGTACAAAACCTGATGTTTTGGTTACGAAACGACGCTTCGTGCTACAAAATTCTTCAAGCTGTGAACCAACTGCTGCCTACTGCTGCCTACTGCTGTACCAACTGCTGCCAATTGCTGTACCAACTGCTAACAACTGCTGTGTTGCTGTGAGTAGGAACAACACATGTACACAAGGGCTAGGTAAGAAGTCAGTTGCTGCTGTGTTGTGCACTGTTGTGAACTTTTGCATTAAAATGCTTGTGTGCTTTGCAAAATTAAAGTAATTACAGTGAATTCTTGAATAACATATACAGTGCAGTAAGTGTTATATATTCTGAGGAACATTTTAAGTGATAAGTTTAAATTTATTCAGTAAAAATGGCAAATATACCTCAGTTTCCTGCATTTGATCCTGACTGTGACCAGACAAACCTGTCACAGAGGTGGGTCAAATGGCTTAAAAGGTTTGAAAATTTGTTGATAGTTTCTGACATCAAAAGTGCTGAAAGAAAGCGTGCCTTTCTGCTTCACTATGCAGGTGATAGTTTGTGATATCTTTGATACACTGAAAGACACTGGTGGTGCCAAAGATTATGACACTGCCAAGGCCAAATTAACTGAGCATTTCAAACCAAGGCAAAATACTGCTATGGAAATTATGCATTTCAGGAGAGCAAAACAACTCTCTAATGAAACTGTTGATCAATACCATACACGTCTGCAGGGTTTAGCAGCCCACTGTGAGTTTGCTGATGTTGACAAAGAAATCAAACAGCAAATAATTGAAACATGCACATCTACACGTCTTCGTCGAAGAGCTCTAGAACTTGTTGATGATGAAAGTTCTCTTACCAAGATACTGGATATGGCTCGTCGAATGGAAGATGCTGCACGTGATGCTCGTGCCATGGAGTGCAGTGCCAACAACGGTTCTGCCACTGTTACTAACAGTCAAGAAGTATGTAAGGTTCAGGGAGTACACCATGATCGTAGAAGATATCATGCCAAACCTAACATTAAATTGAGCCGAGAACCACATCACAACTGGAGTCATGGAACAAGACTCAAGCAGTCACAACGACTCACATCAGAGGTTGTCAACAATAAATGTTACAATTGTGGAGGAGACTACCCACACCAAGATAATGTTTGTCCAGCACAAGGTAAGAAGTGCTATGAGTGTAGAAAACTAAATCATTTTGGTGCTATGTGTCGTTCCGCACTAAAGAAACCACAATCAATAAATAAAAGCAATGTACGAGGATCAAGTCATAGGAGTCGAGGTGGCAAACACAATATTGCACCTCAAATCAAGAATGTTAATAATATACAAGACAACATTTCATTACAACCAGTCTCAGATGACAGTGAATGTGATTATATTTATGGAGTACAATCAATCACAAAATGGAATGATCTTCCAAAAACCCAGAGACTATAGTATACATTGCTGGCATTTGTCTCAAAATTCTCATTGACACTGGATCAAACATTGACACCATTGCTGAGTGCCACTATGAAAATTTAAAAAACAGTTACCAAAGCTTGAAAAATACAATGGCAAAGCCACTGCCTATGCTTCAAAGGTAGCCTTACCAGTGATTGGAACTTTCACTGCAGAGATTAAGTCAAAGAATGCAATGCTCATTACTACATTCCATGTTGTTAGGAATGCAAAGGAGTCTTTACTCAGTTACAAGACTTCAACCAAATTGGGGCTACTTCAGCTTTCTAATGCTGTAGCAGTGGAATCTGCAAACAATGTTGATGCTATTGTTGCTGAATTTTCTGATCGGTTTAAATCCATAGGTTGTTATACTGATAGCAAGGTACATCTGCATATCAACCCAGATGTAATTCCAGTTGCCCAACCACATCGCCGACAACCATTCCATACTCGCAAGAAAGTCGATGCCGAACTGGATAGGCTGATAGAACTAGATATCATTGAACCGGTAACAGGCCCAACACCATGGGTAAGCCCAATTGTCACTCCACCAAAGCCGAAGAATCCAGATGAGATACGCATTTGTGTAGACATGCGTGTTCCCAACAAGGCAATAATGCGTGAACGCCATCCTACACCCACTGTAGATGATATGATTTACCGCTTGAATGGTGCAACTGTATTCAGCAAGTTAGATTTAAACAAGGGCTATCATCAGCTTGAACTTGATGATGAGAGTCGATTCATCACAACGTTTACGACACATCGAGGTCTGTATAGGTACAAGCGCCTGAGTTTTGGTATTAACAGTGCTGCTGAAGTATTCCAGCACATCATCAGCCAGGTATTGCAAGATATACCTAATGCTGACAACATGTCTGATGACATCATTGTTTATGGCCGTACCCAAGCTGAACACGACAAAGCTCTTCGTGCAACATTGCAACGCTTACGAGAAAAGAATTTGACGCTAAGCCGAGCAAAGTGTGAGTTCAATCAACATAAAATTGAATTCTTTGGACATGTACTTAGTGACAAAGGTCTGTCTCCAGATCCTAAGAAAGTTGCAGATATCAAGAATGCTGCACCTCCTTCAACATCCACTGAAGTACATAGTTTTCTGGGAATGGCAAACTACTGTTCTCGCTTCATTCCAGATTTTGCTACCATTACGAAGCCTCTACGTGAGCTCCTGAAGAAAAATGCATCATGGTACTGGAGCGATGTCGAGCAAAATGCATTTGATGCTGTGAAAGATGCACTAGTAGAAAATGCGACTGCTGCATACTTTGATCCATCAATGGACACTGAGTTAACGGTGGATGCTAGTCCTGTTGGTTTAGGTGCTGTGTTAGCCCAACACAAACCTGGTCAACCAGATTCAAGAGTAGTAATTGCCTACGCCAGCCGTTCTCTCACAGATGTTGAGCAACGATACAGTCAGACAGAGAAGGAAGCTCTTGCTCTTGTATGGGGCTGTGAACACTTCAATGTGTATCTGCTTGGTGCACCCTTTACCACGATAGTCACTGACCACAAACCGTTGGAGACCATCTTCAATAATCCAAAGTCCAAACCACCAGCTCGCATTGAGAGATGGGCTCTTCGTCTGCAACCATACAACTTTACGGTGAAATACAAGCCAGGTGCAGGCAATCCCGCTGATTACATCAGTCGACATCCTGCCAACAGTTTCACCATCACCAAGCATCAGCAAGTTGCCGAGGAATATGTACACTCTGTAACCTGTGATGCAGTCCCTAAGGCTCTCACTCTTGATGAAATCCGTACTGCAACCCTAGAGGACCCAACTCTGCAAGCAACAGTGGATGCATTGACTAAGAAAAAGTTTCCACGCATCCCACCCTCAGGAGTTGACCAAGATGCATTCAAAGCACTTGAACGCATCCAGACAGAATTAAGTGTTACGCAACAACGCGACACCGTGCTGCGAGGTACTCGTATCGTCATTCCAGCTGTTCTCCAGCAACGTGCTCTGAAGCTTGCACATCAAGGACACCAAGGTCTTGTAAGGACCAAACAGCTGCTACGAGAAAAGGTGTGGTTTCCTGGCATTGATCGTCAAGCTAAGGACATGCATGATGCCTGTGTCCCTTGCCAAGCTGCAGTGGATACTTCAAGACCAACACCTCTACAACCTTCACCACTACCTGCTGCACCATGGATGGAAGTATCGATGGACTTCTGTGGACCGCTACCAACTGGAGAGTACTTGATGGTAGTCATTGATGATCACTCACGTTATCCAGAAGTAGAAATCATCACTTCCACATCTGCAAAGGCTGTCATCCCGAAGCTCGACAAGATCTTTTCAAACTTTGGCATTCCTGAAGTTGTCAAGACGGACAATGGACCGCCATTTAATGGACAAGACTTTGTCAACTTTGCTGAGCATATTGGATTCAAACACCGCCGTGTGATGCCACTACATCCTCAAGCAAATGGAGAAGTAGAGAGATTCCNCAAAGGCATGCTTGACGAGGATCGCGAAAAGAAGATGCCGAGAACAGGGTGGTGGAGCAAGACACACCCCTGTTTAACACCACTGTGTAATGTTGAATGGTTGAGAAGTTGAGCCGTCGTACACAACTGTGCCCCTCATGTCCTTGTGGAACGATTGTATCATGCTGAGTAGGGTGGGTGGACAGCCAATTTTGGCCAAGATCTTGAAGAGTCCGTCCCTACTCACGAGGTCGAAGGCCTTTGTAAGGTCAATGAAGGCAATGTACAAGGCTTTTCTCTGCTCCCTGCACTTTTCTTGAAGCTGTCTCAGGGAGAACACCATGTCAGTGGTCGACCTCTCTGCTCGGAAACCACACTGTGACTCAGGGTACACTTTTTCGGCAAGAATCTGAAGCTGACCAAAACGACCCTAGCGAATAGTTTGCCAACGACGCTGAGGAGGGAGATGCCGCGATAGTTGTTGACATCGCTTCTGTCACCTTTATTTTTGTAGAGTGATGATTTTGCATCTCTCATGTCTTGTGGCACCGAGCCCTCCTCCAGCACTGGCACAGAGTTCATGAAGCTCACATTTAAGTGTTCCACGAGCGCACTTGAGAACTTCAGGCGAAATCCCGTCGTCTCCTGGGGCCTTCCCTGAGGAAAGTGAATCCAGCGCTTTCTCAACTTCTTCCACAGTTGGTTCAAGATCAAGTTCTTCCATGATGGGCAGGCACTCAATTGCATCCAAAGCCTCTACGCTGACCAAGTTCTCTCTGGAGTAAGAGTTCGGAGTAATGTTCCACCCAGCGATTCATCTGTTGATCAGGGTCTTTAATGATCTCTCCAGTGGCAGACTTTAGAGGAGCCGTCCGGTTTTGTGTAGGGCTGTTGCCTGTTTGATCCTTCGTACATGCCTCTTACGTTGCCGACAGTGGCTGCAGTCTGGATGCTGGAACAGAGTCGAAGCCAGTAATCGTTAGCACAACGCCTCGCAGTTTGTTGAACTCTACTGCGGGCAATACGGAGGGCCTGTAGGTTCCTTCTTGAGGGCAGGTCTTGTAGAAGGGAGAGTTCGTCTCTTTTCCTCTATGAGGGGTAACAGTTCCTCTGCACTGGCCTCGAACCAGTCTGCTGACTTTTTCTGTCTCTTACCGAAGGTGGACATGGCAGTGTTGAAAATAGTGCCCCTGAGATGTAACCACCTCTCACTTGCGCTATTGCAGGGTGGTACAGGAAGGGCATTTACCAGCGCTGCAGTGAATTCCTCCACCTTGTGAAGGTCACGGGTCTTGTTTACGTTAATGCGTGGTCTCCCTCTTCTTTGCTCTGTGGATTTTCCGGGGCTGGAACTTTACTCTGCAAACGACGAGAGAGTGGTCGGTGTCGCAATCTGCGCTCTGGAAGCTGCGGGTCAGTTTGACATTTCTCAGATTGTTACGCCCCGTAAGCACCAGGTCGAGTTGGTGCCAATGCTTAGACCTGGGATGTCTCCAGGAAACCTTATGCTGGGGCTTGGTGTCGAAGAAGGAATTGGTGATGCAGAGATCATGACGGCAGCAGAACTCCAGGAGGCGCTGCCCACTCTCATTCATCTTCCCAAATCCAAACTGGCCCAGGCAGGAAGGCCAAGAGCTGTGATCAGAACCAACTCTTGCATTAAAGTCTCCCAGGAGGAAGACTGGCTCTTGGTGAGGTATGTCTCTGAGAGCTAGGCCGAGGTCATCATAGAACTTGTCCTTCGCTTCGGTAGAGGAGGTCATGTTGGTGCATAGGCATGATGAGGCTGACCATTCCTACTGCGCTGTGAAGCTGAAGTTTGATGATCCTTGAAGACCCCTCCATAGGCGGTACTATGGACCCTAACAACCTGTTCCTGATGGCAAAACCAACGCCATGCTCCCTTACCTCTTCTTGTGGTTTGCCCTGCCAGTAGAAGGTAAAGTCCTTCTCCGTATGCTGCCAGTTGCCGGCAGACGTGTCTCCTGCAGGGCGACTATGTCCATCTGGAGTCTGCGCAGTCATTGTTGATCACAGCTGTCTTGCGGGCGTCGTTCACTTCCAGTAGATCTTCCGAGAGACCGGTGTCATGGTCTTACATTCCATGTGCCCAGTTTGAGAGCTGGGTGGCTCTGTGTTTGTTTTCTTTTGCCTGGTGCATGAGTTGACGATCCGCTTATTGGATTGTGGCCTAAGCCCCACACACCAGTGGAGCAGGCGGACCGTGCGGGACAGCACCTTATTGGCTGGGGGCTGCCAGCTTGAGGCGGGCGGTAGCTGTCCTATGAAATCGGATGATTTCTCCCACCGACGGAAGCAACCCTGGCGCTTACTCTACGCCAATTGAGTGGTAGACTTATCACCGGTAACTGTCACTTCCCGTGTTGAGCCATCGCCAAGGCGATGCTGGAGTGTCCTCTCCAGGGCACAGGCCGGGCAGTAATTATGGAGGATCAGCTGTTGCCCATGCAACAGACCCACCCTCTCCACGCCACCGATGTGATCCAAGGGAAGGGCAGGCGTCGATACGCTTGGCACCAGTGTCGTCGCAGGAGTTGCCAGAATGTAGCTGTAAACAGCTGCAAACTGCCTTAGGGACTCCGACTCCGGATTTTTCCTCAGGGATGACTCCCAAAGTTTCCCATGAGTGGGTTGAGCCGCAAGACAGCAGAGGTTTGAATTCGGGGTTTTCTTCCCCTAGATGGGCTGCCTTTCCAGGCTAACGAGTCTCATCTGCCCGAAGCAACTGGTTTTAAAAGGCACCAGAGACCCGCCTTCGCCCCTTCTGTTGGTAGAAGCAGTTCCGCCAGGCCTAGAGGCTAAGCCACACGTGCAGGCCAGGAGCTGGACTTGGTTGTCAGAGGCTATTTGAGACGCACGCCATCAGGGGCACTTTACAGGCTGTGGGAGCTTATCTCCACAACCCTTCCCCCCGGCTGTAACAAACCTTGGAACCACCAGAAATTATAACTATTATAACTATTATAGCTAACAAACTATTATAACATGTAAATCTAACCGCTACCATTCACACCGAATTTATTACATATTTACAGCCAAATATTCACCCTCTAAAAGATTTTTACAATATACACATTGTGCATTATTATGTCTATTAATTTCATCACATGTCGCCAATTGATTTTCAAAAACGGTATTAATATTGGTTTCATCAAAAAAGTTACCAGATGGAATTTCTAAAACATAGAATGTCAAGTTACTAATGATCGCTGTGACCATATCAATTTCATGTCGTCTATATAATCGAACAAATGAGAAGGCATAGTATGAGAAATTGTTAACATATCCTTAAACCTAATAACCTTAAATCTCGGATGATACGCCCCAATAAATGTAAATTTTGTTTTTACGAAGTTATAAAATCGTGGGTTCTATGTTCAGATATTGATAAGGTCGCTTTGTCCCGAACTAATAAACTGAGGGTAATTTAATGGCGTTAACCAGCTTACCAGAACAGGGAATAATGAAGCAGACGATTTTCTAGAATTATATGACGAATTCTTCCTTAAGCAACACATTAAGGAACCAACGAGTGGGGAAAAAGATATATTAGACTTAGTGTTAACTAACGGAAACAAATTATTGGCATCGATAGGGAGTAAGCTAGGGTAGAGTGATCACAAAAAATCTGATTTAGGATAACATGGAATAGATTTGTAGGAGAAAATTCTGTTAGTGCCAGATTTTCGAAAAGTTGATTTTAATATCCATTAGAATTTTTTTGGGTCAAATACATTGGAAAGTCTTGGACAAAAGGATGGGCCGGCCTTGGAGGAAGACGTAAACCCAACGATGGGTGACGTAAATGGGATTTCGATGTGGATTCAAAATATAACATATTTACAAATAGTCTAAGCAAAACACAGGAACGTAGTAAACCATCCAGATTGAATAGATCGAATAATAATGACCCGAAATGGATAAGAAAGGAGCTGAATAACCTTACAGATATAGAGAGCTTGGTACAAAGGGGTTTAAACTGGGAAGTCAGTTAAGAACAAGAATTCGTCCAACTGGTTAGAAATATTTAAAAAAGATTTGGAGGGCAAAAAACTATGAATTTCGCACAACAGATCAGGCAAAAACAAATCCTATTTTTTTTTTGTTATATCGAACAAAGATTAGGAAAAGAATAGGTCTATTAAAAACTGGGCCTGGTCAGATAACAGATAATGACGGAGATTAGTAGTATTTATATTTTTCTGTATTTACTAAAGAGGAACTTAACATTATGCCATCAGCCAAACAAGTATGTTGGTGAGGAAGAGAACAGGTTAACTAGTTCAGTAAACTAGTGAGCTAGTTAACTAGTTAAATCAAAAACCCTGTTACCGAGGCAGTATTTACCCAGTGTTTTCCATAATCTAAACCTATCGACTATATACCCATTGTTTCGTGTTCTCTCGTTTTGAAACTTTTAATACCCTATTAATATTCCCTTTGTTACGTACATTAATCCACTTGTACACCTCTATTATGTCACCCGTAATTCTTTGCCTTGTGCTAGGTTATAATTATGAAGAACATATGAAGGTAACTGCAGAAGGCCTATTAAGAACTCGAGATATTCAAGGTAAATTAATAATTTAGGTATAAATTCCGTTTACCTACAAGGTGAATTAGGAATATTGGCACAAGAGATTCAAGACACTGGATCAACTCTTCCAGATTAGGGCGCATATTTAGCGCTACGGTGAAGTGTGTCATGAACAATTACGTAAGGGACTGTGGTGCAGGACGAATCGTGGACGTCGTTACTCAGAAGATGACAGAGTTCACATCAGCACTCGGGGAGGCCTCGCCCCTAGTCCAGGATAACTTAGGCATTGCAAATTCCCCATCGTCACGAGTGAACTCATAGTTGCGTATTGGACACAGGTTTTACATTTTTTTTGTTATAAAAGAATTATAGAAAGTATAGCATAATACACAATACATAAACAAAGACAAATCCAGGTACAGAAGAATACAGAACGACACCAGAACCTAGAAACGCCAGGTACTGAGGCAAACTACAAAGCAAACATGAAAAATGGACGTACAGCAAGTATATGGACATTGAAAGACAAAAAAATAACGTACACGGAATAAACCAACACGCACGCGCGCACACGATGCACACAAACACAGAAACAGCACAAGGCAAAATCACATGGCACACGAAATACCTAAGTAATCATAAAAAATACGCTCAAGGAGCAGGCACAGTAACATACCCCAAGAAATAAGCAGGGGCGAACAGCAATATACAGTGACACACACACACAACAAACACTCACACCAGAAAGAACATAATAGGGGAAACAAAACAGCGTAAACAACCCACACAGGGCAAAAGCAACGGCCCATGCAGGAGCCAGGAAAGAAGCATAACCCCCCACCCCCACCCCCGCGCACACGCACACACCCACCCCCCAACCAAACCGAACACACAACCACAGGAGCAACCACATACGGGCCACAGCAACCACACACACACACCCCGCCCAACCCACCCAAGGAGACCCACCGGAGGGCCGAGGACTGAAGACAAAAAAGCGAAGAAACCCCACCCACCCAACCCACAACCAACAACCAAAAGCCCGACCGACGACCACTCGCCCAAAAGCATCCCCACGAACTTACCAACCCGTGAACCAACCACAAAAATTGCGCGAAAAGCATGCTGCACCCACCACCACGTGAACCGCAAACGGCCTCGCAAAAACCCTAAAACCCTAGCAACCCCATAACCTTCTCTCCGACCCACCCACACACAATACACAGTCAGCAACGAGAAGACATAATGTATTGCGCACCCGGCGCGATCCCCGCGAAAAAGACAAAAACAAAAACCTCAAAAGACCATCTCGACACCCCGGCCCACAAACCTCGGCCAACACGTCATGAAACCAATCAAGCAATCCCCCTAACTGCGCACAAAAATAGAAGACATGCAACAGAGTCTCGGAGACCACAGTGCTCACACGCATCAGAGGCACACAAACCTAGCATGCATACCCGCGCATTCGTCTCCAACGACAAATGCAACAAACGAAACAACAATTCCCACTGCTGCGGCGCCACAAACCGAGCTCCCAACGCCGCCCACACCTCCCCCCAATCCCAACACAGGAACAAACCCTCCACCCGCGGTGGAATACGACGAAATAAAACTCCATGTACCGCTTTAACCGACAAGGACAGGAAACCTGGACAACGGCAGACCTCCCGAAGAATGGTTACTGCCCAAGAGTAAACAGGAGGGTTGCAGAAGGCCGCCTCCTGACAAACACTGAAATCCACCAAAATGCTAAACCTAATAGAGCAATAATAAACACCCAAAGCACTGAGCCCCCAACCCAGCACTAACCCTTGACACAACGAGACCCAGAACAACGCCTGAGCCCTAGTAAACATATCAGGAATACCCACCCCACCCTCCCATACAGCCAACACCAGTGTCGACCGACGAACCGGGTGGTAACAACCGCACCACACATACCGATAGACCTGGCGTTCCAACCCTAATGCCAGCCGGCGATCCAGGGGAAAGCACCGAGCCACGAACCAAACTCGTGACAAAACCTTGCAATTAACAAGCAGCGCCCGCTGATAAATTGTCAACGGGCTTGCAGCCAACAACCCAATCACAACACTGACACTACGGGAAACTGCACCCCAATTATAAGCCAAAGACCGCTCATAGGAAGCAAACCAGGTAAGCCCTAAAACACGCAAAGAAGATACAACCGGAAACCAAGACCCCACCCACCCACCGAGACCCAGAAGACCGGACTTTTCACGATTGACCCGGGACCCAGTGGCCAACTCAAACCGCTCAACAACGACTTGGACAGCCTCAACAGACCCCTCCAAGACCACGAACAAGACGGTATCATCCGCATATCCGCGGATGGGCAACCAAAGACCAGTTGGCAGGCGGGGGAGAGGCGATCAACGGACACGCCTTGACCGCCCGAAAAAAAGGCTCCTGAAAGATGACATACAGGAGCATAGAAAGCGGACAACCCTGCCTCACCGAGCGACGTACAGGGAAAGAATCACTCAAAAACTCATTAACGCAAACCCGACTACAACATTGAGCATACAACATGCGCACCCAACGAACATACATAGGCGGGAACCCAAGCCGCTCCAACACACGAAACACGGTCGAACGCCTTCGATCAATCCAAACAAAGCATCACCGCGAGAGCCTGACACATACAGGAGCACATAGCGAAACAAAGCATTGCATTGCAACAAAGACCGACCTGGAATGCCACAAAACTGCGCCACAGAGACAACAGACGCCACAACACGGCGACACCGACCAGCCAAGACCTTAGACAGAACCTTGTAGTCCACATTCAACAAAGTAATGGGCCTCCAGTTCGAGAAGAACCGCAAATCGCCTGGCTTTGGGAGGAGCCGCACAATCCCAATGCACTGAGACATAGGCAGAACGCACCCCCGAAGACAAGTACGGACCACCTCCAGAAGAACATCCCCCAACACACCCCAAAAGGTGACATAGAACTCAACAGGAAGACCATCCGAACCCGGCACCTTCCCGGAACGAAACGATCGGACCACTTCAAATAGCTCCGCCAAGGAAACCTCCTCCACCAGACCAGCATAATCTGCAACGGACAACCCAGGCATGCACCGACCCAAGAAGCCTCCGCAAGCGCGGCGTCCCCAGCTCCGCATAGAGCGCAGCCAACTCCTATCGAACATAATGCAACACACCACTGGTGTCCGAAACAATGGACCCATCCGGTCGTTGTAGGGCCGTTAAAAGAACAGTCTCACGCAGCCGGTACCTTCCCGAGAAGAAATGGAGAGATCCGTTCCCTCTCCACATGCTCACTCACACGAGCATGCACACGAACACCCTCTGCCCACTCACTCTGCAAACGACAAATACGCGCCTTACGCCTTATCTTTGCACACTACACAGTTTCAGCACTACATACACTACACTACATTTCCCTTATTTTCTCTGGCTCTCTCGCTTTCTGGCGAGGGAGGGTGGGAGGGGAGGGGGAGGAGGGAGGGGGGAGAGGGGGGCACAGGAGGTTCACAGTAGTTCTGTTTGGCACGAGGGCTCAAGGGTGGGGGGGGGGGGTTAGCCCACAACCTTTAACCCCCCCCCCCTCTCCACTTGAACTTGTACTTGTACTAAAATTCACCTGAAATCAACGTCTTGCTATAACTTTGTCTACAGACTTGCTACAGTAACCGCAATAGCTTTAATGACTAACACTCGCCAAGGGCTGTCTGTAGACACCCAGCACGACTGTGTATTTCTTAAACTTCTGCTCCGGTGCACATCCTCCTGTGCACGCCTACTGTGCACTCATTTCAATGCCCAAGGGAGCTGGAAAAATTCCTCTCCTGACACAGATGTGAGGGGGTGAGACACTCGGAACTTTCTCAAGGCTCGAAACAGCCACAATGAAGATTAGACATTCTTTGCTAAACATTCAGCACACAAATTAATCATTCTATAAGAAAATAACTTAGTTTTTCATTTTTTTTTGCATGGGCAGATAATCATGAATATTCATAGCCACATTTTAATTAAGTGCTAAACAAAACTTAATCTATTAAAGTAACCAAGATTTATTATATATACTGATAAAATACTGTCAGTAATTATGGTTGCATCTATCCATTTTTAGCTACTGCTGCTCTAGTGAAAAAGTTAACCAAAAATCCCTTCATTGTCAAAGCTTTTCTTTGCAATATGTATAGTTTGGAGAGAAGAAAAAAATGAATAAATGATTAAAAGCCCGTACTAAAGTGCCCATACAAAAAAGTATGATTAAAAAATTAATCGTGCAATAATCATACAAGCTTACTGTAAGCTTAAAAACACACTAAAATTTTTCAGTGCTCGAAACGATGCACTGAATCTAGTATCACAGTGAAGATATTAGACATTACCTCTTTGCATTTACATCCAATATTATGTTACTACTAGTATCCTTAAAATTGCAAGTTATGCTTCATAAATTAGTCTTCAAATTTTTCTTCATTACAATCAATGTTTGGTACAATACCAGTTGAAACAAATTTATTTTCCACCATTAAATGCATATTTAAAACAAAAATTCGGATCGCACCTTATTTTTGTATTGGTTGTTTCGATGATGATAAAGATATTTTTTCGATTATGTTCTTTAGACGAATCCAAGTTGGCGGCTGGTCTCATCGTTGGACCAGTCATTACCGTACCACATTAGATTCGATTTATCTTGCGCTTTTTCATATTTCTTAATCTCTCCTTCGATTTTTTTTCATTGGGGCCAGGGTACAAATGTGTCCCGAGAGCTGTTGTGCGAGGAAATTGATGTTGTGGCCCAGTTTCGTGTAGACGACTCGAGGAGTGGTGTAGACGTCTCGTCAATAAGATCAGAGGCCATAGAAAAGTAGTCATTTAATTTCATTCTCCTTTTACCACTTCTAAAAGAGTTGTAAGGCAGCTGATCTAAAATTTGATCAGGTTTTTGCCTGACCAACTTATGAGATTCCAGTACAGCTGGCTCTTTCAGTCATTGGCACTTGTAATGACATAAATAATGATTTACACAAACATTGTATTGAAGTAAAAGAAAAAGTAATGCACACATTTTGGGAGCCTTGGACCTTACACTACAATATTTTGACTTCGTCCTGGCTGCAATTGCATTCAACGACACCACTTTGCAATAGTAGAACAGCTTAAACCACACAAGCTCGGACTTACCCTGGACACAATGCTCATGTTTAAGGGTGCATGATATCGAGTGAGGTGTCAAGCTGAGGGGAGTGGTTCTTTATGCATTGAATTTAGAGTGAGTAGCGGCTTAGTAGTGGCAGCTTTGGAACTGGTGTCTTGTGTTGATGGCACCTCAAACGTTTATTGTGAGAGTATAACAGACCAGGTTAATGTAAACGCCTGTTTACTCTATAAACCAATAAAACATTTACAGCGCGTATTAATACTCGGGGAACATGCATTACTTTCAGATTGGTTTCTTTCAATGCTAATTGTGTCAGACACACACACTTGGACGCCTGACTGACCGACCACCCTGTAAACACGTCGATAATCGTAACACTTTCTCTGGACAACCAATCACAAGATACGGCTTATATATCATTGCAAAGGACATATGAGAGTTCTTTCTGGATACTCTGCAACATTAATGACATGCACAATTAGCAACATCAATGAACTGTCAAAGTTGACAGTAAATATAGCATGCTCATAACTAAACATGTTACATATTTAACACACACTAACTCATGAGGTGATCAATGTGATGCTACACTTAGTCACATGTTCACCATCAAGTCTCTTTCCACTCCACAATGTGCGAGTGGTCAATAAGTTGAGTAATATCTGTAAATAAATTATAGTATTAGTACTTACAATAACTGGTCAGCCTTACTCATTCACACCCTTAATACTTACATTCACACAACAATGCAAATCTGAACGGCAGGTGTTCTTGATACATCAGTCTTGTAGATGGCATTCTGATCATTCATCTCCAATCGAGATGGTGGAGGGGGAGGAGGAGGGGAAAGGAAATTAAAAGGGATGGTGGTTATAGTTGAAGGGAAGGAGGGGAGGGGGAGGTAGTCAAAGTGGTTGAGAGGGGAAGGAAGTAGTGGTGCAGGATAAGCATGTGGGGGGTAGGTAGTGGTGGTGGAGGATGAGCAGGAGAGGGGGTAGGTAGTGGTGGTGGAGGATGAGCAGGAGAGGGGGTAGGTAGTGGTGGTGGAGGATGAGCAGGAGAGGGGGTAGGTAGTGGTGGTGGAGGATGAGCAGGAGAGGGGGGTAGGTAGTGGTGGTGGAGGATGAGCAGGAGAGGGGGTAGGTAGTGGTGGTGGAGGATGAGCAGGAGAGGGGGGTAGGTAGTGGTGGTGGAGGATGAGCAGGAGAGGGGGTAGGTAGTGGTGGTGGAGGATGAGCAAGAGAGGGGGTAGGTAGTGGTGGTGGAAGAGGAGAGGAGAGGAGGGGAAGGAAGTGGTGTTGGTGCTGGTGTTTTGTGGTGGTGAGGAGATATAATAGTGGGGGTGGTGGAGGGGGTAGTACTCAGGCTAACCATAGCCCATGCTTCTTGCCCCACTCCTGTGCTAAGTAAGTTACGGGCTCGCCATAGCCCGTGCTACTTGGAATTTGTTCCGCGTAGCTGAATCTATAACAACAACAACAGGGGGTAGTAGTAGTTCAGGCGGAAAAGGATGAGGGGGATGTAGCAGTCATGGTGTGGTCGAGTAGGAGGCGAGGGGGACGTATTAGTGGTGGTGGGACGAGGGAAAGGATGTGGAGTGGGAGGTGGTTGTGGTGGAGTAGGAGAGGGATAAGGTCGTACTGGTGGGGGAGGAGGTGGGGGAGGAGGTGGGGGAGGGAGTGAATGAGGACGAGGGAAGGTTATCTTGAGGTGATCTTGATGATTTCGGGGATTAGCGTCCCCGCAGCCTGGTCCTCGACCAGGCCTCCTTTTTGTTACACACACCCTAGGAAGCAGCCCGTAACAGCTGTCTATCTCCTAGGTACCTATTTACTGCTAGGTAACAGGTGCATCAGGGTGAAAGAAACATTTTGCCCATTTGTCTCAGCCGGGGATCGAACCCGGAATCTCAGGACTACGAATCCGAAGCGCTATCCACCCAGCTGTCAGGCGCCCAGGGGAGGCTGAGGTAGTAATAAGGGTGGAGGGGATGAGGACGTAGTAGTGATGGTGGAGGACAGAAGGAAGAAGTGGTGGGGGGGGGCACCCCCAGGACTTCATTACACTAAAGTTGATTGCGAGGCGTTCAAAAGCGGTGCACAGGAAATCTGTGTCACAGACTTTAATGAAAAGGAAACGACAAACCAGATATAACAATTTTCAACAACTCATAACGCACAATGCGTGGACAGACGAGCGCAAAAGACTACAAAGGGAATTACAAGATGAGACTGAGATCTATGCAAAACAATACACCAAAAAATGGGATGATCTAATAAGTAAAATTCAAGTCGAGGAGAGGAGAGAGAACAAGAATGGGAATTCAGGAAGTTCTGGCAAAATTTTTTCATGATAAACCCAAAAGAAAATTTAAACTTTTACCCCATTAATGAGAGGGAAATTATAGCTGAAATCGATAAGAGCTGCAACAGTACTACCAATGCAAACAATAGATGGTAACATTCGCAATGAATGCCACCTTATGAAACACACACCCATTACAGAGGTCCATAAAACAATTATAGGCGTCAAGAACAAGGCGCTGGGCAATAGCAGGATAAATAAGATAGTATTAACCAACCTGCCAGTGAGTGCACTCCATCAATACACATGTATAGTAAATGCAACTTTGCATCTGGACTATTCACCACATACCTCAAGAATACCACAATCAGATAAATTCCGAAGTCAGGCAAACACCCAACCCAAACTGAAAATTACAGACCAATTTCCTTCCTCGAAGTACAAGGCAAAATATTCGGAAAAATAATCAAATACTTGTAAAGTATATGGAAGAGGAAGAAGAGAAGTACAACACCAGGCAACATGGGTTTAGAAACTGCAGAGGGGCCCATACAGCTATAGCCATGATCTACGAGCATATAGCCAATGCAATGTTGAAAAAAGATCGGTGAAATATAGTGCTTAGAGACGTTTCGACTCTGGCACTCTGCCTGATTCTAATGACTTATTAAATATGGTAGACAATGGCTGGTAAAGTTCCTCTTTGCATTCTTTAAGCTCCCTGGCAAACAATTCATCCCGCCCCTGGGGATTTGTTTGGTTTGAGTTTTACTATTTATTTAAATGCCAGTGCTGGCACTGTTGTCCTCCCGCACCATGTTGCAACTGGTGCTAGGGACCTAAAAGACTGCCACGAGTATATTAAACAAAACCTCAAGGCCCAAGGCCATCCTGTCCTCCAGGTGGACACGATCACACAACCCCCCCCTCGTGGTCGTCGCCATCAGCACCGAGTTTTGAAACTAACCTTTGATACTAGGACCCTTCCACCCTCTCTTAATTCTTGCTGGTG
Source organism: Procambarus virginalis (assembly GCA_020271785.1). NCBI lineage: Eukaryota > Metazoa > Arthropoda > Malacostraca > Decapoda > Cambaridae > Procambarus > Procambarus virginalis. Next base: position 63,151 of record WNGS01009430.1, read on the forward strand.
CCAGATGCTCAGTTTAGGAGTACACTCCCTTTCCTAGGTTTTGTAATAAGTGATGGAAGTTCGAGCATGGTGCCCTCAAATGCACAAGTCTTGTCTCCATGCCCCCATGTGTGGGGACGATGGCCACTCTTAAGACGATGCTTTTCTCCCCAGGCTCGCTGCCTCAATTGCGGTGAGACTCGCCCTACCTTTTCCCACACGTGTATAAACTACAAGCTTGAGGAAGCCGTCCTCAACTTGAAACAGCTCATCTGTCAGCTAGTTTCTTGAAATAATGTGCTTTTTATAACAAATTACAATACCTATGTTTAGTTCAGTTTCAGACTTATTGCATGCAAGTTAACAGTATTGCGGCGCCATGCGCACACCGCAGACTTTGATGTCATGGGGCCAATGGTGCGGGCGAGCGTGCGGCCACGCCTAAATGTGTGTACTCGTTTCGGTTTTATCACCTTAATTCTTGTGCTACATCCTTCGTTTTGGTATCATTGTGTTCGCAGTTAAATTCCCTGCAGATTTATATGCATATAATGTCCAAAAGCCTGGCGAGACTCCCCGCAGCAAAGCCTAAAGTTACCCGTGAACGAGCACCAATTTGCACACCACAACCTAATGTGTATACTCGTTCAGTTTGATAACATCAATTTTCATGTTATATCGCTCGTTTTGGTATCAAATTGTTCGCAAAATAAAGGCGCGCATTTTAAAACTAGTCCCATAATAGTAGAGAAATTACTGGAATTTTAACAAATATTTTAAAATTTAAAATTTAGACCCAAAAACGTATTTATAATCTTTCAAGTGTTCCGACATAAAGTTTCGTGTTCCATCTTTCATTTTTGTATTAAATTGTGCACATGTTAATGGCGCTTATTTTGAAACTATCCTGAGGTTAATCAGATAAAAAATGAATTTTATACAAATATTTGTTGTTGTGGACTTAAGTCCTGACCACAGCTGCGACTCAGTAGATAAAAAATGGACGTGATCGGTGTCCAAAGCGAGCAATAGTGTTAATTTAGCTAACTTGACCATTCATCATGTTGGATAATATCTCTATACAATGGTCTATCCACAAGGGAGATTCTGAAACTCTTGTTAGTGGGCCAGCCAGAGGCTTAGGCCCGCGCAGGAAGCGCGGGCCTTTTTCCCTGCAAAAAAAATAAAAAACCTCTTGCTACAGTTCATCATTTATATTGTTTATAATTGATGCTACAACTGCTGTATTTTTCAGTGTACATTATTAGTGGGGTATAGTTATAGTGCAGCAAACTGTATTAGTGGAATTAAGCAAATTGTCTACACTTGCACTACTGTACTACACTGTGGAACTTAATAAATTTATATTTTTTTATAAATTATTATTTATATATATGAGTTCTTACGTTCTTGTACAGCCACTAACACGTGTAGCATTTCAGGCAAGTCCTTAATCTTATTGTAATGGGGGGGGGGAGAGGATAATCAAGTAGAGCAAAGTAAAGGAAGAATTCATGTATGTTGACCTTATTTGACCACTCGGTAATTAGAAGGCTTTTTGACATCAAGACCATAAAGAAATAAATCCTTTGAACAAAGGCTAAAGATCTAAATTTATATTCTTTGAAGTTGAAAACAATTTCAACTATGATAAAAAATGGGATGAAACTCAGTGGGAACCAGATGCAACACTAATATGGAAAACAAATGGCCTTGCCTGCAGAGTTGTAAAATACTGGAATAAAATGCCATCTGATATACAGTAAGTCCAAAACCAATGCAGAGTTTAATGGTACATAATACAAGTACAGTATTTAAAATAACTATAAAACCACTAATAATCTGCTTTTATTTGTAACAGGATATAAATAGGTTAGGCATATAGCACAACCGATCAATTCAATTCTTTCTTTATAATGCACCCATACCCATCCCGTGGGCGGTGGTGTAAAGGATTACAGAGGCACAATCGTTCAGGAACTGAACCCTCTAATATTTAAGCTAAGCAAATATTTAAATTTTTGTTACATAATTATTAATGTTATATATACATGTACACATAATCATCATATATGTACATATATATATATATATATATATATATAGATATATATATAATATATACACACCACAGCATATCAATCACCTACACAAATCACACATCAATAATCTTTTGTATCATAATGATTCAACAAGAGGCTCACAACAGTCCTATACAAGGCACTTTACATCTATGGTGAGTCACAAAGTTACTAGTCTGCTGCACACCTACCCAACTGGGCGGTAGTTTACAGACCGTGCATGCATTACCTACAGTAAGCAAATTTTGGATACTTCGCTAAGATTTGGGCAGCACATCATTATGAATGAAGTACAATACTTACACCATTGATGGTGTTTTCTCATATAGTTATAGTTACCAAAAGTATTATCAAAACAGGAAGATGGGTTGACATGCATGGCATAACCAAGAGGGCAGACCCAGCCTCACCATCAGCCCGGCATGCCCAGAGCTAAAGAAATAATGGTTTAAATTGTGAACAATTATTTACCAAAATACTTTATTTGAAAAAGGATAAAATGTGTAGCGTGTTGCAATCGTAGCCACAGTCACAAACTACTAGTAAAACTTTTATTAATAAAACAATAGTATTGTTCACAATTGCCGAGGAATATTTTTCACAGATTCCTAATAAAGCTTTAGCCTTGACACTGAAATTTGCCCTAATTTCATAACTGTCCGCACAAATTCCACCTACTTTACAATCTTGAAACCCTCTACTTCTCTCTACTACCAAAATCATTTACTCTACCTAATTGACATGTTTCTCTTTGGTAAAATTGGCGAACCACATTTGTTACGTGGACATTTGCTGTTTCCAATGCTAGTGCAGCCTTCTCTCTTTTGCTGGTCGTAGATTCTGATTTTCCTTCACCCACTTTAACAGTGGCTTACTTCCTGTAAGTAGTATTATCAAAAGAAGGCACTAATATCAATAAGGATGCATACAAGAAATGCACACAATGTAAATGACATCAGATTCCCCCAGGATTCTATCGAGGAACATGTGACCGCGAGGACAGTTTGGAAACAAGATGCGCATATCCTGGAAATCAGAACATTCAACCAAGGATATGCATACTTAAGAGGGACAATAAGGAGCAGGGTGGTGCTTCACTAAGTGCCCGCGAGTTAAACAGGTATGGTCAATATGTAACCTCC
>WNGS01009430.1:67352-79424 GCA_020271785.1 Procambarus virginalis
AATATTTCTAACCAGTTGGACGAATTCTTGTTCTTAACTGACTTCCCAGTTTAAACCTTTGTGTACCAAGCTCTCTATATCTGTAAGGTTATTCAGCTCCTTCTTATCCATTTCGGGTCATTATTAGTCGATCTATTCAATCTGGATGGTTTACTACGTTCCTGTGTTTTGCTTAGACTATTTGTAAATATTTATATTTTGAATCCACATCGAAATCCCATTTACGTCACCCATCGTTGGGTTTACGTCTTCCTCCAAGCCGCCCCGCCTTTTTTTCCAAGACTTTCCAATGTATTTGACCCAAAAATTCTAATGGATATAAAATCAACTTTTCGAAAAACTGGCACTAACAATTTTCCTCCTACAAATCTATTCCATGTTATCCTAAATCAGATTTTTTTGTGATCACTCTTCCCTAGCTTACTCCCTATCGATGCCAATATTTGTTTCCGTTAGTTAACACTAAGTCTAATATATCTTTTTCCCCACTCGGTGGTTCCTTAATGTGTTGCTTAAGGAAGAATTCGTCATATAATTCTAGAAAATCGTCTGCTTCATTATTCCCTGTTCTGGTAAGCTGGTTAACGCCATTAAATTACCCTCAGTTTATTAGTTCGGGACAAAGCGACCTTATCAATATCTGAACATAGAACCCACGATTTTATAACTCGTAAAAACAAAATTTACATTTATTGGGCGTTCATCCGAGATTTAAGGTTATTATGTTTAAGGATATGTTAACAATTTCTCATACTATGCCTTCTCATTTGTTCGATTATATAGACGACATGAAATTGATATGTCACAGCGATCATTAGTAACTTGACATTCTATGTTTTAGAAATTCCATCTGGTAACTTTTTTGATGAAACCAATATTAATACCGTTTTTGAAAATCAATTGGCGACAATGTGATGAAAGTAATAGACATAATAATGCACAATGTGTTATTGTAAAAATCTTTTAGAGGGTGAATATTTGGCTGTAAATATGTAATAATTCGGTGTGAATGGTAGCGGTTAGATTACATGTTATAATAGTTTGTTAGCTATAATAGTTATAATAGTTATAATTTCTGGTGGTTCCAAGGTTGTTACAGCCGGGGGAAGGGTTGTGGAGATAAGCTCCCACAGCCTGTAAAGTGCCCCTGATGGCGTGCGTCTCAAATAGCCTCTGACAACCAAGTCCAGCTCCTGGCCTGCACGTGTGGCTTAGCCTCTAGGCCTGGCGGAACTGCTTCTACCAACAGAAAGGGGCGAAGGCGGGTCTCTGGCGCCTTAAAACCAGTTGCTTCGGGCAGATGGGACTCGTTAGCCTGGAAAGGCAGCCCATCTAGGGGAAGGAAACCCCGAATTCAAACCTCTGCTGTCTTGTGGCTAAACCCACTCATGGGAAAGACTTCGGGAGTCAACCCTGAGGAAAAATCCGGAGTCGGAGTCCCTAAGGCAGTTTGCAGCTGTTTACAGCTACATTCTGGCAACTCCTGCGACGACACTGGTGCCAAGCGTATCGGCGCCTGCCCTTCCCTTGGATCACATCGGTGGCGTGGAGAGGGTGGATCTGTTGCATGGGCAACAGCTGATCCTCCATAATTACTGCCCAGGCCTGTGCCCTGGAGAGGACACTCCAGCATCGCCTTGGCGATGGCTCAACACGGGAAGTGACAGTTACCGGTGATAAGTCTACCACTCAATTGGCGTAGAGTAAGGCGCCAGGGGTTGCTTCCGTCGGTGGGAGAAATCATCCGATTTCATAGGACAGCTACCGCCCGCCTCAAGCTGGGCAGCCCCCAGCCAATAAGGTGCTGTCCCGCCACGGTCCGCCTGCTCCACTGGGTGCGTGGGGCTTAGGCCACAATCCAATAAGCGGATCGTCAACTCATGCACCAGGCAAAAGAAAACAAACACAGAGCCACCCAGCTCTCAAACTGGGCACATGGAATGTAAGGACCATGACACCGGGTCTCTCGGAAGATCTACTGGAAGTGAACGACGCCCGCAAGACAGCTGTGATCAACAATGAACTGCGCAGACTCCAGATGGACATAGTCGCCCTGCAGGAGACACGTCTGCCGGCAACTGGCAGCATACGGGAGAAGGACTTTACCTTCTACTGGCAGGGCAAACCACAAGAAGAGGTAAGGGAGCATGGCGTTGGTTTTGCCATCAGGAACAGGTTGTTAGGGTCCATAGTACCGCCTATGGAGGGGTCTTCAAGGATCATCAAACTTCAGCTTCATACAGCAGTAGGAATGGTCAGCCTCATCAATGCCTATGCACCAACATTGACCTCCTCTACCGAAGCGAAGGACAAGTTCTATGATGACCTCGGCCTAGCTCTCAGAGACATACCTCACCAAGAGCCAGTCTTCCTCCTGGGAGACTTTAATGCAAGAGTTGGTTCTGACCACAGCTCTTGGCCTTCCTGCCTGGGCCAGTTTGGATTTGGGAAGATGAATGAGTGGGCAGCGCCTCCTGGAGTTCTGCTGCCGTCATGATCTCTGCATGACCAATTCCTTCTTCGACACCAAGCCCCAGCATAAGGTTTCCTGGAGACATCCCAGGTCTAAGCATTGGCACCAACTCGACCTGGTGCTTACGGGGCGTAACAATCTGAGAAATGTCAAACTGACCCGCAGCTTCAAGAGCGCAGATTGCGACACCGACCACACTCTCGTCGTTTGCAGAGTAAAGTTCCAGCCCCGGAAAATCCACAGAGCAAAGAATGAGGGAAGACCACGCATTAACGTAAACAAGACCCGTGACCTTCACAAGGTGGAGGAATTCACTGCAGCGCTGGTAAATGCCCTTCCTGTACCACCCTGCAATAGCGCAAGTGAGAGGTGGTTACATCTCAGGGGCACTATTTTCAACACTGCCATGTCCACCTTCGGTAAGAGACAGAAAAAGTCAGCAGACTGGTTCGAGGCCAGTGCAGAGGAACTGTTACCCCTCATAGAGGAAAAGTGACGAACTCTCCCATTCTACAAGAACCTGCCCTCAAGAAGGAACCTACAGGCCCTCCGTATTGCCCGCAGTAGAGTTCAACAAACTGCGAGGCGTTGTGCTAACGATTACTGGCTTCAACTTTGTTCCAGCATCCAGACTGCAGCCATTGTCGGCAACGTAAGAGGCATGTACGAAGGAATCAAACAGGCAACAGGCCCTACACAAAACCGGACGGCTCCTCTAAAGTCTGCCACTGGAGAGATCATTAAAGACCCTGATCAACAGATGAATCGCTGGGTGGAACATTACTCCGAATTTTACTCCGGAGAGAACTTGGTCAGCGTAGAGGCTTTGGATGCAATAGAGTGCCTGCCCATCATGGAAGAACTTTATCTTGAACCAACTGTGGAAGAAGTTGAGAAAGCGCTGGATTTACTTTCCTCAGGGAAGGCCCCAGGAGACGACGGGATTTCGCCTGAAGTTATCAAGTGCGCTCGTGGAACACTTAAATGTGAGCTTCATGAACTTCTGTGCCAGTGCTGGAGGGAGGGCTCGGTGCCACAAGACATGAGAGATGCAAACATCATCACTCTACAAAAATAAAGGCGACAGAAGTGATGTCAACAACTATCGCGGCATCTCCCTCCTCAGCGTCGTTGGCAAACTATTCACTCGAGTCGTTTTGGTCAGGCTTCAGATTCTTGCCGAAAAAGTGTACCCTGAGTCACAGTGCGGTTTCCGAGCAGAGAGGTCGACCACTGACATGGTGTTCTCCCTGGGACAGCTTCAAGAAAAGTGCAGGGAGCAGAGAAAAGCCTTGTACATTGCCTTCATTGACCTTACAAAGGCCTTTGACCTCGTGAGTAGGGACGGACTCCTCATGATCTTGGCCAAAATTGGCTGCCCACCCACCCTACTCAGCATGATACAATCGTTCCACAAGGACATGTCGGGGACAGTTGTGTACGACGGCTCAACTTCTCAACCATTCAACATTAACAGTGGTGTTAAACAAGGGTGTGTTCTTGCTCCAACCCTGTTCGGCATCTTCTTCGCGATCCTCGTCAAGCATGCCTTTGGAACAACGACAGAAGGCATCTATCTCCGTACAAGATCTGATGGAAAGCTGTATAATCTATCCAGACTCCGAGCAAAGACAAAAGTACAAATGCGAATCCTCAGGGAGTTCCTCTTCGCCGACGACACAGCGATCACCACACACACAGCAGAAGGCCTGCAGCAGCTACTCAACCGTTTTGCCGCAGCCTGTTCTGCATTCGGCCTGACAATCAGCCTGAAGAAGACACAGGTGATGGGACAAGATGTGAATGAGCTACCCTGTATAAATATAGCAGACTATGTGCTGGAGGCAGTTCACGAGTTTGAGTACCTGGGCTCCACAATCTCAGACACCCTTTCCCTGGACACTGAGCTCAACAGGTGTATCGGGAAGGCCGCAACAACACTGGCCAGGCTCCCAAAGCGCGTTTGGGAAAATGCCAAACTGACAGTGCACACCAAGGCACAAGTCTACATGGCATGAGTGGTGAGTACACTTCTCTACGGCTCGGAATCCTGGACCCTGCGCTCTCGCCAGGAGAGACGGCTTAATACCTTTCACATGCGGAAACTGAGACGCATCCTTGACATCACGTGGAAAGACCACGTCACCAACAACACTGTACTCGAGAAAACAGGGGTCCCTTCAATGTTCACTCTCCTGAAACAGAGACGCATGCGATGGCTGGGACATGTCTCACGCATGGTCGATGGCCGCATACCGAAGGACCTCTTGTATGGAGAACTGGCATCAGGAAGGAGACCTACCGGAAGACCTCAGTTGCGTTTCAAAGATACCTGCAAACGCGATCTCAAGCAGATGAACATCGACATCAACACTTGGGAGGCAGCAGCTGCGGACAGATCTGCCTGGAGATATAAAGTGCAGAAGGGACTCCAGCAATTCGAGGATGAACTGAAGAGGCAGGCGGAGGATAATAGCCTTCAGAGGAGGTCTCGACCACTGTCAGACGCACCCGCGTCGGCGTTTATCTGCGCTCGCTGCAGTCGAGACTCATTCTCGGGTTGGCCTTCACAGCCACAGCAGGCGCTGCATCCAACTAGACTATAACAACTAGACACCCAGGGCATAACTCCATAACCCCACGGGATTGACGGATGCCTACTACTATAATAGTTTGAAATATTTTATGCGCTCAGTGAGGAATATTCTATCGAGATCATCTTGTGTATGATATAGGAATTAATATATTTGATAATTTAGAACACTTAGAATTCTGGGCATCTAAAAGACAACAACAACAAGAAATAGGGTTTCCAGTCTCCTGCTGTCGCTGAATCTATCGATGATTTCTATGTTGCTTGTTAAGATTTCTCTGGTGAGTGGTTGTGTGTGGAGATTATGTGTTCTCTGAAGGAGCCCCTGTTTGTGCATTCTTAATTGCATAGAGACTTAGTTTTAACTAAATACTGAGATCTTTGGGGCTGACAGTCCCCAAGTGTGGGGACCGACCTGTGAGATTTATATTTAATTTATATGAATTTATTTAGAATTTATATTTACGTCAATTTATATACTTCGATAGCAATTTGTATAATGTTAAGTGGACTGTATTTCTGCAATAATCTCACAAATCGATCCACACATTAGGGGGGGGGGTTTATATTAAATTTATATATATGCAGCCAATCAAACTACAGTATTAAACTACATATATTAGTATACATTGAGGAGGTTCCTTATCTTATTGCACAGCAGGCTTAGACTAACAGGTATAACTAGGATGTAGAAACCAATTATCCTATTTTGAGGCAGCTTCCATCACCCATAGTAACTGATATACCAAGTCTTGCTTCCTCTTCTTGTACCTGTCAAAGGTGCTAGCTGTAAAGCCAGAATCCTAATATATGACAGCTATATAAGAGAAAACACTGTATATTATATATGATAAGGACCAAGGCTTAATTACCTTTAGTATGAGGCGATTTCGTAATCTAACCAGTTCACCCTTTATTAATATCTACCTAACATTAATGGCCAAAAATGATTAGATAAACAGGTTTCGGTAGAACACTTAGCTTGTTTATTGTTGACTGTGTGTTGATAATGGAAGACCTTTGGTTTCCATAACACTTCGTTCAAGAGAAATGATAGGGGCTTAATTTGCTCCCTGTGCCTCGGTGGTCTTAATAACAATGGCTGACCACTCCCTCCTACTGACGCACCTGGCTAACTTTGTCCAGATATCAGTAACTGATTGAACGGTCACATTTACTTTATTTTGATACTAATAATTAAGTTAATTAAAATGAGATGTTTTTATGATGGTAAAAGTCCAAAGACTAATGTATTTAAGAATAATTCCCAACAATAGTTGGTGAATTTATAATAGTATATGGCAATGATATCCCGTTTTCTATAGATGGAAAATTCCACTGCAAGTTACATTTTCTATGGGTTAACTTGTGTATACAACGCAGCAATATTATCTGCAATTGCATGTATTATTAAATGGTGTCGGGTTTTCCGACACCAAGTGGGCATGTGAAGGCATAGACGACGTTGGTTTCTTTCAAGGCGTTTGGTGTCTGGAGAGTTCTTCACGAGTAGGTTGGCCGTTTTCTTGTTTTTGTAGTAAATTGTCAATTGTATCTTCCAATTTTTGTCTGTAGGGATAACGTTCCTATTAAGGGGTTCCTATTATCAGGGGTCTTAGGAAGACCTTGGCAAAACAGACACCTAATAGCATAAAGATTACAAACGCATTTGATGTGTTGGAGGACGAGTGCTGTGGTGAACCTATGGTTCAGCGTGGAGGTAAGGGCATAGCGGCGAGGAACATTGAAGCGCGGGTCCCTCAAAATGCCCCAAGACAAAAGGGAGGATCGAAGCGAATTTTGGTTGTGGGAGATTCCCAGGTGAGATATTTGGACAGAACGTTTTGTGCCAGAAATAAAGGGAACAGATTAAGGGTTTGCTATCCTGGAGCTGGTATTGGTGATATTGTTGGAAACGTGAAAGATATTATGACGGGAAATGGGAACAAACCCATTATTTGTATTAGTGCAGGGGGTAATGATGTTGGGAGAGTTAGAAGTGAGGAACTAATACAGAAATTCAAGACAGCAATAGAATTAGTTAGGAGCAAGGGAGGAATCCCGATCATATGTGGCATTCTTCCAAGAAAGGGAGTGGGAAATGAATGGATGTCGAGGGCACTTGGTGTCAATTGCAGGCTGGAAAGATATTGCAAATCTAATGCAATATCTTATATAGACAACTGGGAACACTTCTATGGAAGAAATGAAATGTATGCTTGGGATGGGGTGCATCTATCGAGAGCTGGGGTTGTTGCTGTTGCAAACTCGTTGGAAGAAGTGGTTAGAGGTGTTTGGGTTTAAACTGTTAGTAGATAGAGGTATGGGAATTGATTTGGAGGAAGGATGTAATAAAAGTATGTGTTTGCGGGAGAAAGGAATTGGCAAAATGATCAGGGAAAGAGAAGGGCCTCAAAATAACAATTCACTTAGGGTATATTACACAAACAGTAGAAGTCTAAGAAATAAAATTAACGAATTAAATGCTCTTGTCTGCACAGAAAAAATAGAAAAAATAGATATTATTGCACTTACCGAAACGTGGATGAATGTTGATAATAGAGAACTATTAGCTGAATATCAAATAAATGGATTTAAACTATTTCACACAGATAGATATATTAGACGAGGAGGTGGAGTAGCCATATACGTTAGGGACAATTTGAAATGTAGTCTCAAAGAGGGAATCAAAACTGAGCCACACACAAACTATTTGGATAGAATTAAACGAAAAAGCAAATAATATTATAATAGGAGTTATATATAGGCCACCAAATTTAGACAGAATGGAAGCAAAGCATCTATGGGATGAAATATCTAGGGCATCTAGATCTAACAGTATTTATGTCATGGGTGACTTTAATTTAGTGGAATAAACTGGTTGAACAAAACAGGGAATAGTGAAGCAGAAGATTTTCTAGAATTAATTGACGATTGCTTTCTTACGCAACACATTAAGGAACCAACACGGGAAAATAATATTTTAGATTTAGTGTTAACTAACAGGGAAACACAAATTAATGACATCGAAATAGGGAGTGAGCTAGGGAACAGTGATCACAAAGAAATCAGATTTAGCATAGAATGGAATAGACCTGTAGGAGAAAATTCTGTTAAAGTGCCAGATTTTCGAAAAGCTGATTTTAATAGCCTAAGAAATTTTTTGGGTCAAATTGATTGGAAAGTCTTGGGTATGGGGTGTGGGCCGGTCTTGGAGCGAGACATGAACCCAGCGATAGGTGATGTAAATGGGGATTTCGATGTGGATTCAATTTATAACTTATTTAAGAATATTCTAAACAAAGCACAGGAACGTAGTATACCACACAAATTGAATAGATCGATTACTAATGACCCAAAGTGGATAACAAAGAATTTGAAGAATCTTATAGGTAAAAAGAGAGCTTGGTACAAAGGATTAAAAATGGGGAGGTCACTTTAGAACAGGAATTCGTACAACTAGTTAGAAATGTTAAAAAAGAGATAAGGAAAGCAAAAAGAAACTATGAAGTTCGTATAGCAGGGCAAGCAAAGACAAATCCTAAAGGTTTTTTCAGTTATATCGAACTAAGACTAGGGAAAGGATAGGTCCATTAAAAACTGAGACAGGTCAAATAACAGATAGTGATGAAGAGATGAGTAGTATTTTAATAAATATTTTGTATCTGTATTTACTAAAGAGGAACTTAACAATATGCCTTCAGCCGAACAAGTCTATGTGGGTGGGGACGAGGACAGGTTGACGTTTAGTTACCAGGGAGGATGTTCTTAAACAAATAGTAAAACTCAAACCAAACAAATCCCCAGGGCCGGATGAAGTGTTTGCCAGTGCTGAAAGAATGCAAAGAGGAGCTTTGTGACCCACTGTCAATCATATTTAATAAATCAATAGAGTCAGGCAGAGTGCCAGAGTTTTGGAAAGTTGCTAATGTGATACCAGTTTTTAAGAAAGGAGATAGATCACTTGCGTCTAACTATCGACCAATTAGCCTAACGTCTATTGTGGGAAAGTTACTCGAATCTATAATAGCAAATAAAATTCGTCTTCATCTTGAAAAACATAAATTAATAATTGAGTCGCAACATGGTTTATAAATGCCGTTCATGTTTAACAATGTGTTATCTTTTATCTAACTAGCTTTTATTCTAGCATAGTGAGGCAGTTGATAGTGGTAAGGATTGTGATGTTGTGTACTTGACTTTAGCAAAGCTTTTGATACAGTGCCACATGAAAGACTGATTAAAAAGATAGAGGCTCATGGTATTGGTGCTATATTAAGCTGGATTAGGGCATGGCTATACCAAAGGAAACAGAGAGTTAGTATAAATGGAGTCAAGTCAGAGTGGGAAAATGTTGTAAGTGGAGTGCCTCAAGGCTCTGTCTTGGGACCTCTGTGTTTATAATATATATAAATGATTTAGATTCAGGTTTGAGTAGCAACATTTGCAAATTTGCCGATGATACGAAAATCGGTAGGGAAATTAATTCGGAGGAGGACTCACTATCACTTCAAGTTGATCTAGATAGGGTTTTGAAATGGTCAAAGGACTGGCAGATGCAGTTTAATGCTGATAAATGTAAAGTTCTGAGGCTAGGTAATGATGATAGAGTTACAAGATACGAGCTAGATGGTGTTGAGATTGCGAAGTCGGATTGCGAAAGGGATCTGGGAGTTATAATTAGTAAGAATTTAAAACAAAAGGATCAATGCATAAATGTTCGTAATAAGGCAAATCGGACACTCGGATTTATTAATCGCAGCGTAAGTAACAAGACACCTGGTGTGGTTCTCAAGCTATATCTTGCTCTGGTTAGGCCCCATTTAGATTATGCAGTTCAGTTTTGGTCGCCATATTATAGAATGGATATAATTCACTTGAACGTGTCCAGCGTAGGATGACTAAGTTAATTCCCCAAATTAGAAATCTTTCATATGAAGAAAGATTAACAAAGCTTAATTGCATTCACTGGAAAGGCGAAGAGTTAGGGGTGACATGATAGAGGTTTACAAGTGGATGAATGGACATAACAAAGGGGATATTAATAGGGTATTGAAAAGTATCAACACAGGACAGAACGCGAAACAATGGGTATAAATTGGATAAGTTTAGATTTAGGAAAGACTTGGGTAAATACTGGTTCAGTAACAGGGTTGTTGATTTGTGGAACCAATTGCCGCGTAACATTGTGGAGGTGGGGTCCCTCGATTGTTTCAAGCATGGGTTGGACATGTATATGAGTGGGATTGGGTGGTTATAAATAGGAGCTGCCTCGTATGGGCCAATAGGCCTTCTGCAGTTGCCTTTGTTCTATGTTCTTATGTATTAATAATACTTCAGGACCTTTCCTCAGTTTTATGAGCTTCGTGAAAGTTTCCTGTAAAACAGTCTAATGGGGGTACAGTTCTGTGTTTGTGACTCTCAGAGGTTGCATGGCGTTTCCCTTTTATGACGTCTTCAACATAACGTTATAGTAGCATGTTGACTATGACCTGCCTTACCCTATAGAGTTCTTCAGAGTTTGACCAGAGATGGCTTCTTAAACCTTGCTGGAATCAACTTCACTGAGGACCCAATCACTCTTGAATCTGGGTATAAACTGTCACGTTATGTCCAGACCAAGTGAGATGGCCCGGAAAGGAGCTGGAATCCTATTGGACGACATGTTCGACCTCGAGATGCAAAAGAAGGTTACCACTAAAGACACCTTGCAAGCGGAACTTATTGAGGAAGGAGGAAAGATTCGAGGTAACTGCAGCATCACCATACTGTCCTCCGAGCTCAAAGGGGGCAGCTAAGAGCCTTCGTGAGAATAAGGAGAGGTGAGGTGGCGTCATCGAGAGGTCGTCAGGAGAGGACAAATCGCCAATATACGTTATTCTTAAAAATGACGAATATCGGCCAAAATGAACCCCATGCTCTTCGACTAAATTAAATTCCAAAGGGTAACGAAGGACACTACAGCCAAATTGAAAACGAAGGTAAAGAGATTGATCGAAACTGAACGCCAAGAAATCCGGACTCCACCTACGAAAGGTTATCGGGGAATACAAACTTGAGTATGCATATGAGAATGACAAGACCACAAGCCTGGAAACCCACTTCGGCCAATCATCAACCAGATTCCACATGCAGACTGCCTAAGAGACTTAACTGCCTGCTGACTCCTTATGTGCCTTATGCCTTTAGCCTGAAGTCTCCAAAGGAATTCGTCGACTTACTGCGAGGAGCATGGGTCACAGGTATAAGAGCCTCTTTGGATGTGGAGTCACTGTTTACCAACGTGCCTGTGGACAAAACATTCAGGATGATGATGATGATGGACAGTGTGTATCGTGATCCGGCCCTGTACTGCTCTTGACATATCAGAGAGCATACTGAGAAAGTTACTCCAAGCCTGCACTAAAGAGGCACCCTTTACAAGAACTTAAGAACTTCTACATGGATACCTAGAGCAGAGGGTCTTAGTTGACATGGACTTTAAATCGCCATATGCTGCAGGAATGTTTACATTTATGCAGGTACCCGATGCCATACGTCTGCAGCAGCTGAAGAGGCATTCGAGCAAAATTTCGTGTTAAGTTTCACTTACGGGATGGAGAGTGATTGGAAGCTGCTCTTTCTAGATGTAACAGCCACGGAAAGGAATTGTGGCTTCACACTGTTTCCTTAGTGCAGACTGCAAACATAGAAGCTGCCTTAATGCCATAATGACTGCCCAGGACAGGTACACGAGTTGTGTTGTCAAACGCAACACAACTTTCGCTTTTCAGTATCAATTCAATCGGAGCTCCAGCTAACACACGCTCTCACTGTCTCACTGTACATCTATTATGTTACCTGATAATCTGTTCCACAAATTCACCCCTGTTACTAATTGATTATTTGCCAGGTCTCTCCAAAATCTAAACTTACCCATTTTATATCCAGTGGTGCGTTTTTTGTTATACACACTAACTTAGACATTATTGAGATGTACAAGTGGATGAATGGGCATAATAAAGGG
>WNGS01009430.1:82704-98790 GCA_020271785.1 Procambarus virginalis
TCCGTCCTGTCATGCCTGGTTTGCAGTGTTACCCTGTGGTCTTCAGCGTTCCTGATAAGAGATGACTGGCGCAACCTCTTTCGAATTACGTCATAATTTGGCCCTTTGCCCGTATCGCCAAAAATGGACGAAATTTGATAATGAAAAAAAAAATTGAACTTTCGTTTTCCAAAACAAAGTTAATGGTCCACTGGGAGGTTAGGAAGGCATGAAGATCTAAGATTTCAAAACGTCATGAAAATCGTTATTTGAAAGTTTCCTCTCCAAATCTTACCGAGTTTGCAGAAGAACTCAATTCAGAAAACCGGACAGTACATCACATTCGTGAGCAAATTCATTTCTAATTATGTCAATTTTCACAGAAAAATGAAAACTTGCGAAAAATGACGTTATTTTAAGAGGACGGGTTGTGAATGACTTCTGTTGCCCAAAGTAGCACCTTCTCTAGAGCAGCTATGTCCCTCTGAAAATGAGATCTCCATGATTGCATACAGTAATCCAAATGGAGGCGCACCAGAGATTTATACAGTTGAACCATTATTGAGTTTTCCTTATTGTCAAAGATACGCTTGATAATTCAGAAAGTTTCGTTAGCTTTCTTGACTGCTGCACCCACCTGTAGTGCAACTTTTAATGTGTGGTGGATTTTGAGTACAAGGTCATTTTCTTCATCAATCTGCTGTAATGTAATGCTAATCATTTGGTAGTCGTGGGACATAATAGCCTATGCCACATACATGATCTTGTATTTGTCGATATTAAAATAACTCGCCAGTCTTCTGACCATTTGTGGAGTCCTTACACTTTGTAAGTCTTCAAAATCATTATTTCTCACTTTACTCTCACTCATTACTGTTTGACAAAAAGAGTAGGTTCCAAAAGGACTCTTGGGGCACCCCACTTACCCCATTTCTCCATTCAGTTTTCCCATTTAGCATATTTAGAAAACCCTTTGTTTTCTTTCTTTCAACCATTGTTTTATCCATTCTAATATTTTGTATTTTATTCTATGGACCTGTAATTGTCTTGCCAGTCTTATGTGGTTCCTTCTCAAAACCTTTAGCAAAATCCACATATACTACATTCACTCGAAGGCCTTTGAGTAACTGGTTACCATTTCCGAAAATGTGAGCAAGTTAGTAAGGCAGAATATGTTTTTAACAATTCATGTTGTGCCGATTGTACAAGAATGTACATTGAAGCATGGTGAATGATTCCCTCCTGTGGATTCACTCCATGAGCTTGCAGATGTGCGAGGTCAAGCTGATCGGCTGGTAGTTTTATTCAGAGCTCTCTCTGCCTTTTTTGAAGAGGGTGACATTTGCATATTCTCAATCTAGGGGGGACTACCTCTTGGTCAAGAGATTGTGTGAAGTAGTTTCAGCGGTACGCATAGTTCTTTTGCCAGTTCCTTTAAGTTGGTTGGAGTGGATTCCCTCCACACTTTGTGCTTTTGAGTCCTTTGGGGTGTCTGGAGTGCAGTCACCCCGTCAAATTGCCTTAGATTTCTGTGCATTTTTTTTTTTTTTTGCCAAAATGCTGCATTCAGATGTTACTTTATCTAGCGCCACTTGTGCTTTATTCATAAGTGAAAGACCTGTGACGACTTCTGCTCTATCATCGGCATAGCTTAGTAATTTAACTCCTGTAAATGTCATGGTAACGAGGTCTTCTATAATGAAGTTAAAAAGAATAGGACTGAGGACGACTCCTTGTGGAGTTCCATTCTCATATTGACACTTTGCCTTTCAGCTTTATTCTGGCATACCTGTGACTAAGAATCTTTAATCCATACTAGCATTTTTATCTTGACAAATTTATAATTAACGTGTGTAAAAATGCTTGTTGGCTTGCAAGTTCGAATGCTTTTTCTTGATCAGGAACGATTTCTATAACCGAACCTGAGATGACTGTTCCTAGTAATGTTGCTTTGCACTACCTACTCTTGTAAAACCAAATATATTCTATGGCAAGTCTCCAGTCTTTCACAGTAGCCTCTAAGACCATCAGTTCCGCAATTTGACTAATACATTATGTTAATGAAAAGGGTCTAATTGCCAGTGTTTTTTTTGTTTAGTAATTGGAATGATGTCTGCTATCTTCCAAGAGGTCGGTAGTTTGCCGAGCTCTCAAAATGCATTGATAACGTACAATATCCCTTGTTCTCCAGCAGGACCTGCATTTGCGATTATTGAATATGTAATGTTATCCACACCTGGTGCAGTGTCATTGCCACCTTTTTTGGCTTGGATTAGTTCTTATTTAGTAAAGATGTCACATTCGTCATTTGTAGTATACATGCTCTCTGGAATGGCCGTCAACCTCGCCTCTCTTTTTCTTTATGCATTCTGATCATTACAGGATCTGATATGAAGCTTCTCCAGCTAACTAGACAGCAAGTCAATCGGCCTCCTGCAATGGACATGCATATTGTCGAGGTGGTCGACCTAACGTTTTAATCGGTCCCCCATATATTTCAAAGACTACTAATGTTCATTTAGAGTGACACCACTCAAACCATCTTGCCTCCTTTAACTCCTAAGAAACTTGTCTAGCTTCAGATACCATTGCTTTGGGCAGAGTTCTTCCTTCTGGTGTGCGGTTTCTCTAGCGATATTTCTGAAGATGTTGACTGATTTTGTTCTTTAACTTCTTTTCTCTAGAACCAATAGTAACTTCTTTTTGTGTTTCCTGGGATAATGACTGGAATAGCTCTGCTTCAGCAGCTGTAATGGCTTCCTCAAGATTGGTTGTCCGAATCCTTGGGTGGCGAGTATGTAGTATGCCATTTTTCAAGCTCGTCCTGGCATATATTCCAGTTGGTCATTATTACCTTCCACGTACGTTGTGCAGGTGATGTAGGGGATGCTTAGTGTTGTAATAGTAGCATAGTGGTCACTGGTGATCACCGTTGTCTACTTCACACTTCGCCTGAGGCTTGAGTAGTTGTGATTAGCTTAAGGGGCCAATAGATAGTTTTTTAAAAGTTGTTCAAAGTCAACCAATATTTTGTGACTTTATATATTAAAAGGGCTGCAATTGTTCCACGTTTCAGTACTGCACCCAAAATAGAAAGGGAAATTTAATTTTTTTTTTTTCAGCGAATATTACACATTTTCAAGTTCAAACCTTTCACCTTTACAGATATAATCATTCTATGACTTTTCTGACACATTATCATATAATAAAGGATCTGGGGCCGGTGCTTTTTCCAAAACGTCTTTAGTTTTCCTAATACAAAGTCTAAGTTCGCCCCAAAAAGTATGCAAATATATCATGTTTATTGCTATTATAAAATCAATAAATGAACTTAAGGAAACAAAAAGGCCCCAGATTTTAAAGACAAACTTTACATACAAAGTGTAAGTTTCATGTAAATTGAATTGAAATGAAAGTTTGAAGTCGTTTATGTTTCATGAAAAAAAAAAAATTAAAATATAAAGTCTATGGTGCTGCCATCTGTTGCTGAGGTTGACAACCAATTTCCTTCAAAATTGCCATCCTTGCAGATAGGCTTACGTGCAGTCAGGTGTACAAGTTTCATGCAAATCATCTGATAAACATGAAAAAAAAACTTAACTAAATTTTTTTTTTTGTAAAACTAATTATAATTTTTGTAAATATGCTATTGTGATAGCCGAGAGTCATAGACATTATTTCAGTTGACTTGTGTTAGATAATCGTTTTTGACCATTTTAGAAAATTTTTGACATTCAATATTTTTTTCTCCCTTCCTATTTATGCTACGACACAGACTTGGACCAGATGAAACCCTTTCATATACAATGCGTCAAAAAAGTTTGATTGAAATCGAACGAGCTTTCATTTATTGTCTATTTTTGTGAGATGAGGTAACTTGGCCCCTTAAGAGAGAACCTCCTTGAATGTGTGTGTTGGGAGGAGGGGGGGAGGGGGTCTCCAGGGTAGATTAATAATCTCAAGCACTTATCGCAGAACTTTAGCTAAATGGCTCCCATCTGCATTGGCAGGCCCAGTCACCCCTACCTCCTGATTATATGCATTAAAATACCAGGTAATATTTATATCGTGTATCTCCATGGCAAGCACCACCTCTGCTAGTTTACATCTAGGGGCTTGTTGACGTTATACAAGATGCTCAATATTGGCTATATTCACTGATACTGCTAATACCTCTACTCATCCCTACACGAAACTATTTTCTTGCTTGGTATGGTGTTACTTTGAAGAGGACCATTAACCCTTCGTCTCTCCTGTTCATGAGGTATAATAATTAGTGATATCCAGCTAATTTGAAGGGTTTCGTGGCTGGGTAGACAGTTTCTTGCAAAACTATTACTGCTGCTTTTGTACCGATTGCAGCTTTACGATTTTTTTGTTTTATTTCCAAGACCTTGTTTGTTCTAATGCACAATTCGTAATGAACAGATAACGGTTTCTGTTTTTGTTGCCTTTCCTAGTAGAACTCCCCTTGTGAATCGGCAACCATATTCTCAACTTCGTTAGCAGTGTCGCTGCAAATCGAACCGAATTAATTGTTCATGCTCTCTCTTGTATTACAATATTCCGTTTATCTTTACTTGCCACTGTTTCCAGCAGTTTGTGGATCTTGTTGGTCTGATGTCGTAACTACCCGACTGTTATTGGTTGTCTGTATGTCCAGGTGTTTGTCCTCTTGTGATCAGTCATGTTTTGTACTGTTTCTTGTTGAACTGTGGTCTACTGCATGATGATCTCCATTATTACACAAGCGATTACTCCGAGTCTTTCGTTGCGAGGCATTCCGAGTCATCTGTATGCAATTGGTAATGGTCATTGCCATGATCTTCAATGTTTTTCTGCTGGATCTCTGTAAAACTGTAAATCTGACTAAGTGATTGTATTTTGTTCCAATGTTGTATTTCTGCAGTGGGTCTGTGCATTTTCTGATTTGGAGTTGCTTGTGTGATGAATTATGTTCTATGAGCGTAGATATCTGCTGTGGCTGTGCACAAGTGTTCCAGACGTTGATGTTGCTGTATGTATTGCTGGTCAGTGATTATCTTGACCTAAGCTGTCCATTTCTTTCAGTGTGGTTGTTCTCCACGAAAGATATTTACTCCTCAACTTGGAAATTTAGGCTGTCGTGGTCTAGCTCACCTTGTGCTTGGTTCTACAGTTTTTGGTTATATGCCTCAGGGGTAACACCCCGCATGTCTCCTGCCCGGCACAGCGTGTTTGATGGCGGCTGTATTTCTGACACCTGAAGCAGCGCAGGTGTTCAGGGATGTATGCTCTGTCAATATATTCCCTAATTTCCGAGATTGAATGTTTCTGATGCATGTCCCATATAGTAGTAGTAGGCATCCGTCAATCCCGTGGGGTTATGGAGTTGTGCCCTGGGTGTCTAGTTGTTGTAGTCTAGTTGGATGCAGCGCCTGCTGTGGCTGTGAAGGCCAACCCGAGAATGACAGTCTCGACTGCAGCGAGCGCAGATAAACGCCGAAGCGGGTGCGTCTGACAGTGGTCGAGACCTCCTCTGAAGTCTATTATCCTCCGCCTGCCTCTTCAGTTCATCCTCGAATTGCTGGAGTCCCTTCTGCACTTTATATCTCCAGGCAGATCTGTCCACAGCTGCTGCCTCCCAAGTGTTGATGTCGATGTTCATCTGCTTGAGGTCGCGTTTGCAGGCATCTTTGAAACGCAGCCGAGGTCTTCCGGTAGGTCTCCTTCCTGATGCCAGTTCTCCATACAAGAGGTCCTTCGGTATGCGGCCATCGACCATGCGTGTGACATGTCCCAGCCATCGCATGCGTCTCTGTTTCAGGAGAGTGAACATTGAAGGGACTCCTGTTCTCTCGAGTACAGTGTTGTTGGTGACGTGGTCCTTCCACGTGATGTCAAGGATGCGTCTCAGGTTCCGCATGTGAAAGGTATTAAGCCGTCTCTCCTGGCGAGAGCGCAGGGTCCAGGATTCTGAGCCGTAGAGAAGTGTACTCACCACACATGCCATGTAGACTTGTGCCTTGGTGTGCACTGTCAGTTTGGCATTTTCCCAAACGCGCTTTGTGAGCCTGGTCAGTGTTGTTGCGGCCTTCCCGATACGCCTGTTGAGCTCAGTGTCCAGGGAAAGGGTGTCTGAGATTGTGGAGCCCAGGTACACAAACTCGTGAACTGCCTCCAGCGCATAGTCTGCTATATTTATACAGGGTATCTCATTGACATCTTGTCCCATCACCTGTGTCTTCTTCAGGCTGATTGTCAGGCCGAATGCAGAACAGGCTGCGGCAAAGCGGTTGAGTAGCTGCTGCAGGCCTTCTACTGTGTGTGTGTGGTGATCGCTGCGTCGTCGGCGAAGAGGAACTCCCTGAGGATTCGCATCTGTACTTTTGTCTTTGCTCGGAGTCTGGATAGATTATACAGCTTTCCATCAGATCTTGTACGGAGATAGATGCCTTCTGTCGTTGTTCCAAAAGCATGCTTGACGAGGATCGCGAAGAAGATGCCGAACAGGGTTGAAGCAAGAACACACCCCTGTTTAACACCACTGTTAATGTTGAATGGTTCAGAAGTTGAGCCATCGTACACGACTGTCCCCTTCATGTCTTTGTGGAACGATTGTATCATGCCGAGTAGGATGGGTGGACAGCCAATTTTGGCCAAGATCTTGAAGAGTCCGTCCCTACTCACGAGGTCGAAGGCCTTTGTAAGGTCAATGAAGGCAATGTACAAGGCTTTTCTCTCCTCCCTGCACTTTTCTTGAAGCTGTCTCAGGGAGAACACCATGTCAGTGGTCGACCTCTCTGCTCGGAAACCACACTGACTCAGGGTACACTCTTTCGGCAAGAATCTGAAGCCTGACCAAAACGACCCTAGCGAATAGTTTGCCAACGACGCTGAGGAGGGAGATGCCGCGATAGTTGTTTACATCGCTTCTGTCACCTTTATTTTGTAGAGTGTGATGATGTTTGCATCTCTCATGTCTTGTGGCACGAGCCCTCCCTCCAGCATTGGCACAGAAGTTCATGAAGCTCAATTTAAGTGTTCCACGAGCGCACTTGAGAACTTCAGGCGGAATCCCGTCGTCTCCTGGGGCTTCCCTGAGGAAAGTGAATCCATGCTTTCTCAACTTCTTCCACAGTTGGTTCAAGATCATTCTTTTATGATGGGCAGGCATTCAATTGCATCCAAAGCCTCTACGCTGACCAAGTTCTCTCTGGAGTAGAGTTCGGAGTAATGTTCCACCCAGCGATTCATCTGTTGATCACGGTCTTTAATGATCTCTCCAGTGGCAGACTTTAGAGGAGCCGTCCGGTTTTTGTGTAGGCCTGTTGCCTGTTTGATTCCTTCGTACATGCCTCTTATGTTGCCGACAGTGGCTGCAGTCTGGATGCTGGAACAGAGTCGAAGCCAGTAATCGTTAGCACAACGCCTCGCAGTTTGTTGAACTCTACTGCGGGCAATACGGAGGGCCTGTAGGTTCCTTCTTGAGGACAGGTTCTTGTAGGATGAGAGAGCTTGTCTCTTTTCCTCTATGAGGGGTAACAGTTCCTCTGCACTGGCCTCGAACCAGTCTGCTGACTTGTTCTGTCTCTTACCGAAGGTGGACATGGCAGTTTGAAAATAGTGCCCCTGAGATGTAACCACCTCTCACTTGCGCTATCGCAGGGTGGTACAGGAAGGGCATTTACCAGCGCTGCAGTGAATTCCTCCACCTTGTGAAGGTCACGGGTCTTGTTTACGTTAATGCGTGGTCTTCCCACCTTCTTTGCTCTGTGGATTTTCCGGGGCTGGAACTTTACTCTGCAAACGACGAGAGAGTGGTCAGTGTCGCAATCTGCGCTCTGGAAGCTGCGGGTCAGTTTGACATTTCTCAGATTGTTACGCCCCGTAAGCACCAGGTCGAGTTGGTGCCAATGCTTAGACCTGGGATGTCTCCAGGAAACCTTATGCTGGGGCTTGGTGTCGAAGAAGGAATTGGTGATGCAGAGATCATGACGGCAGCAGAACTCCAGGAGGCGCTGCCCACTCATTCATCTTCCCAAATCCAAACTGGCCCAGGCAGGAAGGCCAAGAGCTGTGGTCAGAACCAACTCTCATTAAAGTCTCCCAGGAGGAAGACGGCTCTTGGTGAGGTATGTCTCTGAGAGCTAGGCCGAGGTCATCATAGAACTTGTCCTTCGCTTCGGTAGAGGAGGTCATGTTGGTGCATAGGCATTTGATGAGGCTGACCATTCCTACTGCTGTATGAAGCTGAAGTTTGATGATCCTTGAAGACCCCTCCATAGGCGGTACTATGGACCCTAACAACCTGTTCCTGATGGCAAAACCAACGCCATGCTCCCTTACCTCTTCTTGTGGTTTACCCTGCCAGTAGAAGGTAAAGTCCTTCTCCCGTATGCTGCCAGTTGCCGGCAGACGTGTCTCCTGCAGGGCGACTATGTCCATCTGGAGTCTGCGCAGTTCATTGTTGATCACAGCTGTCTTGCGGGCGTCGTTCACTTCCAGTAGATCTTCCGAGAGACCCGGTGTCATGGTCCTTACATTCCATGTGCCCAGTTTGAGAGCTGGGTGGCTCTGTGTTTGTTTTCTTTTGCCTGGTGCATGAGTTGACGATCCGCTTATTGGATTGTGGCCTAAGCCCCACGCACCCAGTGGAGCAGCGGACCGTGGCGGGACAGCACCTTATTGGCTGGGGCTGCCCAGCTTGAGGCGGGCGGTAGCTGTCAAATCGGATGATTTCTCCCACGACGGAAGCAACCCCTGCGCCTTACTCTACGCCAATTGAGTGGTAGACTTATCACCAGTAACTCACTTCCCGTGTTGAGCCATCGCCAGAGGCGATGCTGGAGTGTCCTCTCCAGGGCACAGGCCTGGGCAGTAATTATGGAGGATCAGCTGTTGCCCATGCAACAGATCCCCTCTCTCCACGCCACCGATGTGATCCAAGGGAAGGGCAGGCGCCGATACGCTTGGCACCAGTGTCGTCGCAGGATTTGCCAGAATGTAGTTGTAAACAGCTGCAAACTGCCTTAGGGACTCCGACTCCGGATTTTTCCTCAGGGTTGACTCCCGAAGTCCTTTCCCATGAGTGGGTTTAGCCACAAGACAGCAGGTTTTGAATTCGGGGTTTTCCTTCCCCTAAAATTATGTCCAGTCAGGTATCAAACCGAGAACCCTGACTGCGTGTCGAGAACGAAGCCAACTGTGCTACGAACAGATATAGGTTCACCATAATATGTTATGTCCATAACAGTCACCAGAATCGACGTGTCACTGCTTTGTCTATTTTTTGTGCGGCACAGTTTGCATTCAAGATTTGCATGTGTTCTAGTTCTGGATCCAGTGCAAAGTCGACTGGATATCCCAACACCCCAACTTGTGCGTCTTTCTGAAGGGTCCAGCTTTTCGAAGCATTCAGGTTTTCTTTGCAGGAATGTTACCGTTTTCAGGTAATTTGCAGTCTTTGGTCTGGCTGTCATTATAATTTATCCTTTCACGTTGACAGTGATGGAAATTTGAACTGGATTGCTCCTTCGATTTCAGTTACTACGCCATATGCTGTAGGTAAGTTTTCTATAAGCATTATGGGTTTTTGAATTTTGCAATTCTAAGTCTGCTATTTGGGAAGCTTTGCAGAGTTTGACACTGGCTTGTGTGTGCTGGTGCTGTTCTCTCTAGGTAATTATGTCTAGATTCTTGCTGGTAGAAGTGCTTCGTGTAGCCTCGATAGCAGTTCTTTTCTCTATTCCTCTTCTGTGAACTGCCCCTTCACATTGTCTGAAAACTGCTTCCATTCCTCTTTCTCCTCAACTTCCTTTTGAGGTCTCCCAATAGTGAGAGCCGATTTACATTCTACCTAATGCCTGAGACAATCCTAGGTCAGGAAAATTTATTTCCCTTCAACGGAGGTCGTAAAATAATTTTCTCAGGTGGAATCGGGGATACTTAACACTTAGTTGAGCAGTTTGGCCTAAATTTTACTGTCAAGCTCAGTACACCTTTTAAGGTGTGGCACTGCCCACCTGCTCAGTGATAAGGCCCCACGCTCTCACGAAAATAACAAATCATTGGGTGCCGGGCGACCAGACCACTGTGGGAACAGTGTGGGTCGCCTGCGTACTGGGTGGGGGGGTGGGGGGGTGCAAATTTAGACAGGTAGACAACAATATTTGAAAAAGAATTGCAGAAGAAGAATTTATCAAGAATTGCAGAAGAAACTGCAATGCAAGCGATGAGTCACAATAACGTGGCTAATGTTGACCAGACCACACACTAGAAGGTGAAGGGACGACGACGTTTCGGTCCGTCCTGGACCATTCTCCAAGTCGATTGAGAACTTGATACAATACAATCGACTTGAGAATGGTCCAGGACGGACGAAAACGTCGTCGTCCCTTCACCTTCTAGTGTGTGGTCTGGTCAACAAAAAACTGCAATGTTCTCTCCAAACAATAGTGCGACACGCACTCCTGGCGGGCGGCGGACACACGAATACAGTCAACATAAATCAACAGCTCTGAGTCTGGTATTGATGGGTGTTCCTCACAAAACTGAGGATTTGAGCTGATGGTTGCTCAAATCCTTAGTTTACCAGATAAACCCGTGTGCTCCTGCTGTCCCACTGGCGCCGGCGGCGAGTCTCATGGCTGCTGATCAGCTCATCCTAGTAATGTAGGTCCTTATGAGCTTTCTACACAACCTATAGGTCTTAGTTACGACTACCTCTCGCCTGATGCTTCACAACTCTTAATTTTTTTAAATATATCTTCGTTCAATTCTTAATGGATAGACCAAGTTATTATATAATATTTATATTGGGGTCTTTGCTTTCACACATAACCTGTTTAATCACTCCAGATTATTAAAGATCTAGAACACACACTCCTGGCGACAGAGACACGCATGCGTCAACATGTAACATCAACAGCTGTGGAAATCCCTTTACTTGTATCACTAGAGATTGCTGCGAACCCAGAACGTTTCGTCTGAGAACATTTATTACGAGAACATTACGTCCAACAGATGCTATGCATGAATGTCTACCAGAGCAGCGAGGGAGCCAGGTACCATATTCTTACACATGTCCCCGACTGTGTACGCCACCAACAATCTCTAGCAGCTTCAAGCATCAGTACTACAGGTACAAACGTTACCATCATCCTCCTGGTGGTTCCTGAACCTCGGGCAGCTGTAAGTGCTTGACCGCAGTGGCCACCCATCTGTGGTCACAGCCACCATCTTGTGTAAATAAGGACACCTGGATGTGGATTAGATTTTCAAGAAGCTACTATGTGTGATGAATTGTCTTCCACTGTGACTTGTCCATGCATCATAGTCCACATAATGTGACCGTCAGTGCCTGAACCGTTGAAGGCCGAATCTTGGAGACACAGTCTACCTGACCAATCACTGGCGTGTCCTAACACTGGACGAGTTGTCCTCAGGAGAGAAAGTATAGCGTTAATATCTTATTAATCAACTATATTTAAACACTTTGTATAGTATTAAATGTTCTTTGTTATACATGTTGAATTTAGTATCTTCACTGGAGCTTTTGTACATCGTTGAAATTTGGGAAGAGAAGCCATATTAATGAGCCAAGTCCAAGTGTTAAGAAAAGGTTCCCCTCGAGAGGGTTGAGTACCCACCTAGTTGGATTGATATGTACCTCTGATACACAGAGCAATCACACTAACGTGATGTATCAATGAGAATAATTAGCCGTGCTGAGGATTCGAACCTATGCGCTGGGCATTTCCAGGAACACGCACCATAGAACTAGGCCATGATATGATAAAAAAATTGCAACCTTGGGTTCTACCGAGCCCACTATGCTTCAGTGGAAGCCGCTGAAACCCGCGATAGGTCAGAAGAATCTCAGGGTGCTATCGTTTTACCATGTAGTGGCCTGGTTGTCTGGGGCGTGTGCCTAGGAATGTCCAGCGCTTAGGTTGCTGTGCGCACGAGGGCTTTTTAAGTTGTTAAACAAGATTTTCAATGTGTGAGATCAAACATGCATTGTTATGTTAATTCTCAAATTCAAGTGTTCGTTTCTACATCGGAGATTTATGATTTACACACTGTTTCAGATTTAACACCCACGATTCATAACGCTAGCTAAACAGAAGAAAGACAGTGCGCTAGTACTATGGGCCACTTAGATGGAGGAGCTGGTAGGTGGTGGATAACGGCATGAACCATTAATTCATGCAGGGTGTTTAACAGGACGATGGATCGCTGGTAGGTGAATGGTGCTTTAACAGGGCGTACTGAGGGATACTTTGTGTTAGTATCACACTTTTTCGCTCTTGTACATACAATAGGACTATGAAGGATAGGTAAGGATTGTTAGTGATGCAGACATTTTACACTAAATGCGTAGAGTGGGAGGAGGCAGGGGGGGGCCATTTGTGAGCTGATGAAAGAAGGGGAGACAGCCATGACTGGGTTGTGCACTTATACGGGAAAGAATTCATTGCTAACAGTTATTGTATTTCACACCCACTAAACGGTCGTTCATGTTTGCACTAATCTTAACATGCATATCTACAAACTGAAAACCTTAATTGTTTCACAGAATCAATTTGAAACGTTCCTTGAAGTAATCTTTACATTCATTTCCTTTGTAAATCCTTATTTGCTTCACTGAAACTGACAATTTGAAAAACTTCCCTAAACGTTTCTCCTCCCGGAACTTAAGCCTAATGCTTGTTGTATCTCTTTCTTGCTCGTTGTTCAACTACTTAACAAGTACTACTTAATAACTATATACGG
This sequence comes from Procambarus virginalis, assembly GCA_020271785.1. Classification (NCBI taxonomy): domain Eukaryota; kingdom Metazoa; phylum Arthropoda; class Malacostraca; order Decapoda; family Cambaridae; genus Procambarus; species Procambarus virginalis. Next base: position 95,440 of record WNGS01009430.1, read on the forward strand.
TGCTTAACCGTAAGATTGTAAACCTTATGGCTTGTCTTATTTGCAGGGTACGACGCTGCAAATTATCCGATCAATAAGCCTCAAGTCAGCCGATGCCTTTGTTTCACCACAAATGAACANTCATTCAAAATCAATACTAAAAAGTACCTAATTTCATCTTCATGTTTTTCACCTTTTGCTTTAAAATTGCACTGTATCTATTGCTACCAATCTCCCAACTTTATGTTCCCAATTTGAACCTCTTTACCATTGTGATCATTGCTGTCTTCTTATATGTGCTGCCAATCTGCTGTATGGTGTTTATTAATCTTGTTTAAATTACCAATCAAGCTGTCAATGTAATCAATCAGAGCTTTAATATAACTGTGCTTTAATATACTTGCTAAGCTCTCTCATCTCATTTTTCTCTTGCAATGCATTTGTTATTTATCAATTCTGATAGAAATTACCTACTTAAAATTATGTTAGATTAAGGACCTGCCCGAAACGCTGCGCGTACTAGTGGCTTTACAAGATTGTAAATACTGTACTATTCAATGTATTCCCACAACCCAATGTACCTTCTTATATATAAATAAATAAATAAATAAATAAATAAATTGTACAAGAATGTACACTGAAACATGGTGAATGATTCCCTCCTGTGGATTCACTCCATGAGCTTGCAGATATGCGAGGTCAAGCTGATCGGCTGGTAGTTTTATACCGAGCTCTCTCTCTCTGCCTTTTTTTTTTAATAGGGTGACATTTGCATATTCTCCATCTAGGGGGGGGGGGGTCAATCTCTTGACCTCTTGGTCAAGAGATTGTGTGAAGTAGTTTCAGCGGTACGCATTTTGCCAGTTCCTTTAAAACGGTTGGAGTGGATTCCCTCCACACCTGGGGGCTTTTGAATCTTTTGGGGTGTCTGGAGTGCAGTCACCCCGTCTCATTGCCTTAGATTTCTGTGCATTTTTTTGTCAAAATGCTGCATTCAGATGTTACTCTATCTAGCTGACTTCGTCTATGAGTTGACTGTTCCTAGTAATGTTGCTTTGCACTACCTACTTCTCTTGTAAAACCAAATATATTCTATGGCAGGTCTCCAGTCTTTCACAGTAGACTAAGATCATCAGTTCCGCAATTTGACTAATACATTATGTTAATGAAAAGGGTCTAATTGCCAGTGTTTTTTGGTTTAGTAACTGGAATGATGTCTCCTATCTTCCAAGAGGTCGGTAGTTTGCATGTGCGATTATTGAATATGTAATGTTATCCGAACCTGGTGCAGTGTCATTGCCACTTTTTTTGGCTTTGATTAGTTCTTGTTTAGTCAAGATGTCACATTCGTCATTTGTAGTATACATGCTCTATTGAATGACCGTCAACCTCACCTATTTTTTCTTTATGCATTCTGACCATTGCATGAAGCTTCTTCAGCTAATTGGACAACAAGTCAAACAGCCTCCTGCAATGGTTAAATACATGCATGTTGTCGAGGTGGTCGACCTAACGTTTTAATGTCCCCATATATTTGAAAGACTACTATGTTCATTTAGAGTGACACCACTCAAACCATCTTGCCTCCTTTAACTCTTTAGAAACTTGTTTAGCTTCAGATACCATTGCTTTGGGCAGAGTTCTTCCTTCTGGTGTGCGGTTTCTCTAGCGATATTTTCTGAAGATGTTGACTGATTTTGTTCTTTAACTTCTTTTCTCTAGAACCAATAGTTCCTTCTTTTTGTGTTTCCTGGGATAATGACTGGAATAGCTGTATCAGCAGCTGTATTGGCTTCAAGATTGGTCTTGTCCGAATCCTTGGGTGGCGAGTATGTATAGTATGCCATTTTTCAAGCTCGTCCTGGCATATATTCCAGTTGGTCATTATTACATTCCACGTACGTTGTGCAGGTGATGTAGGGGGATGCTTTGCGTTGTAATAGTAGCATAGTGGTCACTTTTTTTTTTATTTTGAATTTTACATGCAAGCATGCCAATAAATACAATAAAATACAACAAACACAGGACACAATAAGAAATCATACACGTGCAAAAAAAAAACAAAGGACATACGTACAGAAACAAGACAAAACGCTGGCCGGAAGGGCCGACCATAAAACAACAAGTATTTACAATAAACAAGTCAACAATAAATAAAAAACCAAATTCCAATAATGAAAACAAAACACATCGGTAAACAACACAGAAGTGATTCTAAAACGGGAAAAAAAATAAACATAACAAGGCTACCATCACCGTAAACACACACGGAGAAGCACCAACATGAACAAAAAATAATAATAAGAAAAATAACAAAAACAAAAAGACAGGAATATAAAAAGTAACACACACACAGGCACAATCCATACACTCTACAAACCTGAAGGGCACACAGCACTACACAAACAAGCGCACAAACAACACTAATTAACCAATTAAACCACAAAACATAATAAAGGAAACATACCAACCATTACCAGACACACACACAGGAACCATATGCACTCACAGAATAGAAACCCACAATCACAAACCGGAGCAAGCAGGGACCGGTAAACATACCCTCCCCACCCATGCACACACCCGACCCACCCCACAAAGCACACTAACGTCAATAACCCACAACCCACAATACATAAAAGAATCATGGGTCAAGCAAAGCCAACTCCTCGGGAGAAAGATACTTGTCAGGGAACAACGACCGAGGATACTTCAGTTTATAGCCCTCCCAAATCATATACTCCTGTTCGGTGGGACGACGACCCCCCATCCGCCTCGGTCCCGGCATAAACTCTGGAATCTCCAGGTTAGGCGGAAACGGGTACAACCGAAGTTCAAAAGCGCAAGTTGCACAACGAGGCTTTCTGTTTAAATCCGGGAGACATCTCCCGTCACGCAGGGTGCAGTCGCACCTCCACAGATCTCCAGTATCATCTCTCGATACTGTTAATGGCTCATAGGGCCACCACTTACGGGCTATTCATGCCCGTGCCACCTCTTGGGTGGCTTAATCTTTATCAATCAAACGAGGCTTGGTAGCACACGCCACGCCCCCCGACGTAGCAGACGACACCGATGAAGCAGGCAGGGGCTGCCAAGACGACCACGCCTCCGGACGCACAGGAGCAGGGGACGAGACCGCAAGAGACAATGAAGAGACGGCTGCAGAAGGAAGAGGTGGCGAGACCGTAGTCGAGGAACTGGGGACTGAGGCAAGAGTCACAGAATCTCCAAAGCGAGCAGTCTTTTTCAACACCATCACAAGGCCACCCCGCTCACCACGGACCTCAGCAGGGGGCACCACCCCCCATGAAAAACCGGAGCCAACCGAGGCAGGCGATGCACCCGAAGCCGGAACCACAGCCACGAGAT
>WNGS01009430.1:99790-117575 GCA_020271785.1 Procambarus virginalis
TATTCTTTTATTAAAACCGAATTTATTGAATAACCCGTCAAACATGATCATTGTTTTAGGCCCTATACAGGTATTGATGTTAGTTTGCACTTCAATGAGCTTGTGATCTAAGTATGTGGTATGCAAGATCGTAATGTCCTTGATGGTCTCCTTTGTTTATGATGTTCAGTTCTAAATATTTTCGTAACTAGTTGACTCTTACTTCTGGATGAGTGAAAATTTGTCACAGAATCTAAGTAAGTTTTCTACTCTATGGCTGGTTCTGTCCAGATAGATTTCGTGGTATAGTATTCTTGATCGCAAGTTTCCAACTTAGACTGGGCAGGTTGAAGTCACCTTGGAAGATATCATTTATTGGGTTTACCAGATTATCGAGACTATTCTCGCTTTTATCTGATTTGTAAATTCCTCAGCCGTTGCGTTTGGAAGTTTGTATATTAGAATTATAACCAATTTTTTTTTTACTACCATTAGTTAACTACCACCTCATCTGCAGAGTTAAGAATCTCAGCGCATACAATGTCCTCTTTGTATACAAACCTACTCCTCCATGTGGCCTATTTACCCTATTATATCTATATAGATTATATTCAGGTATCCAGATCTCACTGTCAAAGAGTTCCCCAACATGGGTTTCTGTGCAGTACCAAATACTGCATTTGACTCGGTGAGGAGGCAATTTATGAACGGTACTTATTTTTTGCATTTGTTTTCAGATCTTGTATGTTGGTAAAGATGAACGATGTTACTGTATTTGGGGGTAATTTGGCGAATTTTCAGGCAGGTCTATTGTGTGGGGGAATATCGGTTTTATTTTGACCAGTACTGATTGTTGCAGGGTTGTTGCCTGTTTGTAACGGTAGCTCTGTTGTGGGGTGTAATTGCATGTGTGATTCTGTTATGCAAGTGGGTCAACCAGTTCCATACACACTGTTCTACCTTTTAAGACCTCTTTTGCCTGGGTATAAAATAAATTGTTGGCTTTTCTCCAAAGCATTTTTGCTTGCCACTGTTTAGCGTTCTGTGCCTTCCGCATGAAAGTATGGTCAGCTGAGGGCGTAGCATTTTTTTTCTAGAGAGGATTCGTAGATGTCAGGATGGAGAAATCTAAGTTGATTCAAAGCTACATTTTCCTTTCCTTAGTATATTTTGACATTTTGGGGGGAATGGTTATGATTGCATTCTATTCCTTTCATATTTCCAGAATGTCTACAAATATCCTTTACGTATTTGTACTTGTATAGATGTGAACAGATATTTTAAAGTCTTGTGCACTAGTTAGTTTGCTCGAAACATACTTGAAAGGGCCTTTCTATTGCAGTGTGTCTGAGGAAGCTACAGGTGAGCATGAGGGGACAGCTAGTGTGAGCATGAGGGAGCTACAGGTGTGTCTGAGGGAGCTACAGGTAATGGTCACTGCTGGTGAACCCTCTTGTATTCACCTGGTTGTATTCACCTAGTAGTGCTTGCGGGGGTTGAGCTCAACAGAAGGCGTTATGGAGCTTCCAAGCTACTAGGTGGGTGTGGTAGTGGGTTTAATGTCCAGTAGTGTGTAGTATGTGCTTTAATACATACTCACACTTGCTCATACTTCACATTAATAGAAATAAACTATATTGTGGAAGTGACTTGACTTGTGAATTATTTGTATGTGAGGCGGCCTCATGTCAGGTGAGGTGAATGACGTCACAGGTAGTTGACCCATCGGGCCAAGCTAGTCAAGAGGTGCGGCGGGCAGTGGGCGAGGGCGGGCCGGCGTGGGGAGAGGTGCTGCTCAGCGCCCGCCTCATTGGTTTTACTAAATTAGTCACCTGGACAGTCCTGTGCATGAGGTTACCTGTGCCAGACTTACAGGCAAGTTACTCTAGATGATTAGTTATTTTATCACATTATATTCTGTTGGTAGAATAGTCTATATTTGCTGATTATCTAAAAAAGGCATAGTTACACTGTTAATTTAATTACTTTAAATAAAGCTTTATCTCGGGTTTACTCTTTTGTAAATGTAATGATATTGAGTATTATAACTGTCTATTAAGAGACTTTTACCTAGCTTAAGACTTTTGGTAAAGCTTATTAAAACAATAAATTTTAAAACGACTGCTATGTGATTAACTGTTCCAAACCGTGGTTCCTGTGTCGACTATATAGTGAAATAGACCGTTCGACCATAAGCAGGTGAAAAAAGTTTACAAAATTATTAGTTAAATTCTGGCAGTTATAAGGTGTTTCTTGTGAACTATCGTATTTCAATTCTTGAAATACGGACCAAAGACTTTTAATCTAACAAGCGTCCCATCCCCCTCCCCCCCCCCCCCTGCCCATCCTATGTGAATGAAACTAACCGTCCTGAGTCAGCGTCGTCCACGCTGCCGCCAACCCCAGAGACGCCTTAAATAACATTAACGTCCTGTGTAACCAAGTACTATATTGTCCAATATAAGTAAATATTATATATATATATATATATATATATATATATATATATATATATATATATATACACACATTTGTCTGATTGTTACTGGAAATTATAGCACGTGAGTGTATTCCAACTTGTCTCCCTCGCCTAATAATGTATAATAGTTCACAAATTAAAAACTCTTAAATAAATCTTGTGTTAAAATGTATGAACTGTTGTGGATCAGTGCATGAACGAGCATAGACTGAGGACAAGTTAAATGTGAAGCGTTCTTCACGTTCATGTTTGGCTGCCGGGTTAACGACCACTTGGCCGTTGTTGAGAACGTTCATGTTTGGCTGCCGGGTTAACGACCACTTGACCGTTGTTGAGAACGTTCATGTTTGGCTGCCGGGTTAACGACCACTTGGCCGTTGTTGAGAACGTTCATGTTTGGCTGCCGGGTTAACGACCACTTGACCGTTGTTGAGAACGTTCATGTTTGGCTGCCGGGTTAACGACCACTTGGCCGTTGTTGAGAACGTTTGTTTGGCTGCCGGGTTAACGACCACTTGGCCGTTGTTGAGAACGTTCATGTTTGGCTGCCGGGTTAACGACCACTTGGCCATTGTTGAGAACGTTCATGTTTGGCTGCCGGGTTAACGACCACTTGGCCGTTGTTGAGAACGTTTGTTTGGCTGCCGGGTTAACGACCACTTGGCCGTTGTTGAGAACGTTCATGTTTGGCTGCCGGGTTAACGACCACTTGGCCGTTGTTGAGAACGTTCATGTTTGGCTGCCGGGTTAACGACCACTTGGCCATTGTTGAGAACGTTCATGTTTGGCTGCCGGGTAACGACCACTTGGCCGTTGTTGAGAACGTTCATGTTTGGCTGCCGGGTTAACGACCACTTGGCCGTTGTTGAGAACGTTCATGTTTGGCTGCCGGGTTAACGACCACTTGGCCGTTGTTGAGAACGTTCATGTTTGGCTGCCGGGTTAACGACCACTTGGCCGTTGTTGAGAACGTTCATGTTTGGCTGCCGTGTTAACGACCACTTGGCCATTGTTGAGAACTTTTGTTTGGCTGCCGGGTTAACGACCACTTGGCCATTGTTGAGAACGTTCATGTTTGGCTGCCGGGTTAACGACCACTTGGCCATTGTTGAGAACGTTTGTTTGGCTGCCGGGTTAACGACCACTTGGCCATTGTTGAGAACGTTCATGTTTGGCTGCCGGGTTAACGACCACTTGGCCGTTGTGTTGAGAACGTTCATGTTTGGCTGCCGGGTTAACGACCACTTGGCCGTTGTGTTGAGAACGTTCATGTTTGGCTGCCGGGTTAACGACCACTTGGCCGTTGTTGAGAACGTTCATGTTTGGCTGCCGGGTTAACGACCACTTGGCCGTTGTTGAGAACGTTCATGTTTGGCTGCCGGGTTAACGACCACTTGGCCATTGTTGAGAACGTTTGTTTGGCTGCCGGGTTAACGACCACTTGGCCGTTGTTGAGAACGTTCATGTTTGGCTGCCGGGTTAACGACCACTTGGCCATTGTTGAGAACGTTTGTTTGGCTGCCGGGTTAACGACCATTTGGCCATTGTTGAGAATGTTCATGTTTGGCTGCCGGGTTAACGACCACTTGGCCGTTGTTGAGAACGTTCATGTTTGGCTGCCGGGTTAACGACCACTTGACCGTTGTTGAGAACGTTCATGTTTGGCTGCCGGGTTAACGACCACTTGGCCGTTGTTGAGAACGTTCATGTTTGGCTGCCGGGTTAACGACCACTTGGCCGTTGTTGAGAACGTTCATGTTTGGCTGCCGGGTTAACGACCACTTGGCCGTTGTTGAGAACGTTCATGTTTGGCTGCCGGGTTAACGACCACTTGGCCGTTGTTGAGAACGTTCATGTTTGGCTGCCGGGTTAACGACCACTTGGCCGTTGTTGAGAACGTTCATGTTTGGCTGCCGGGTTAACGACCACTTGGCCGTTGTTGAGAACGGGCTGTGGATGAGTCAAGTCTGAGGTTGGGTTTTACCTTTGAGGTAAGTCGGCTTTTTAGATAAACCAAAGTCTGATGTGATCCATTGTCTAGCGGGATATTTCTCAAATATTACATTAATGTGTTAAAGTTAGTCTTTTGAGGTACTTAATATAATATGAAATTTCAGGTATGTACGAGGGTGTATCAATACAACGGCACTGCAGGTATTGTCAACCAGACCAAAGAAATTGGTCTCGTTCAACGGTACTGCAGGTATGGAAGAATTAAATCTTCCTCAAATCGCAGTTGGTCATTATGTAGTGTGTATATATATATATATATGTATATATGAATGTGTATATATATAATTTTTCCCAACTAAGTACATAAGGAGAAGGGAACACTTTTAATAATTTTTATCGTTTAACACTATACCTTGAAGCGGTGATCGTCTAATAGGTAGTATAAAGTACTCTATGCATCAACCACTTCAGAGTGGTAAACCATTCTTCTGGCTCATAATTTCCAAATTTAGTTGTGGTGTAACATATGGTTAATGTTAAACTTTTTCGGTAACATTTCAATCCTTTCCCTCCCCCTCCCACTCGATCCATCCTTCTATGTCTGTTTTCTATCCCAGTCCAATGAATTACATTTAAAGAATAATTACCAAAGGTGATGCCTCAGTTGGGGTTGGAACACACTCTGGCGAGAGGAAAGTTTTAGGGTGAGGGCAGAACCTAGCAAGCTGAATATACCGTCGGACACAGTTTTGGGAGGTTGAGCCCTTGCAGCTACGTGGTTATCATCCGCATCTTGCACAAGGCATTGGTAGCCCCTGAACGCTGCAGCAGGGTTGCAAATAGACTAATTTTGTGGTCAGGTGGCAGACACTGTCAGGTGTTAGAGGTGAACGTTTCTGGGTCTGCGGAACTGGGTAACGTGGTGTTCATGGTTTGTTGTTAGTGCCAAGTGTTCCTCATTATTGGGGAGAGAAGATTATATAACTGGCAGAGCTTCTATGACCACAGGATAACAAGTATTAGAGCAGGGACACCAGACTACTCTAGGGGTCTATGGTTTTTGTTGGGAAGTGTCGCTACTAATGTCACTGGGGATATACCTTTTTTTAAGCTAACAAAGCAGATTCCGAGCCGGATGTTCCAGGTCGGATGTTCGCCGAAGGTTTCCTTCATCCAAGAATAGAGCCAGTTAATGTCTTTTCGGATGTTTCCTGAAGCTGTCGGAATATATAACATGGGTAGAACCATCCTGTATATTCTAGATGTTTGTTCCTGAACAAGATTTTGACTCTGGAGAGGGTCCAGTTTCTTGGCATCTTCTCGTATGGTGGATTCTGGGTAGCCTCTTGCTTCAAAGAAGTCCCAGAGCTCCTCAAAGGCTTTCCCCAGATTAATATGATCACTAGTTATACCTTGATTCGGATTCCCAGGGAGAAAAGTTTGAGGTCTCTTGAAACCGGGTGGCAGGAGGTTATAAAAGTGAAGTCACAATCGACTTGAGAATGGTCCAGGACGGACCGAAACGTCGTCGTTCCTTCACCTTCTAGTGTGTGGTCTGGTCAACATACTTTAGCCACGTTGTGACTCATCGCCTACATGAAAGTGAAGGTTTGAGTTATTGTAATTAACCTTTAAAAGATGTCTTTATCCGTCTATATATATATAAACACAAGTACCTAGGTAGGGAAGATACTCCATGGTAAATTTCAGGTCTGGGTGAACTTTGCCCATTCATGGACGGCTTGAACTTAAAGCAGCCTGCACTCTTCAACAAAGGCCAAATGCTCGTTTCCAGCATCCCGTCCTCACGCCTAGCTCGTTAGTGGTGGCCGTCCTCCACTCCAATGCATTCATCAGTTTTAACAGTGTATTAAAAATTGGTTTCTCATATGGGTTATCATTTCAATGTAAAGTTAGCAATAGGTTTGGTTAGGTGGTAAGGTTCCGTTTGCCATTATTTGTATTGAAACTACATGGGGTGAAATTTTCAGCTTTGGGTCGTCAGTGAAGCACTGTTCGAAAATTATCTATTGTAGTGTGTAACAGCTCGTCCACATAAACTTTAAAATCCAATCCATGCACCAGCGAAACTCCTGTTTATGAATTGAAAAACTTTTCAATTCGTTCAAACATTTGTTTGAACGTTCAAACATTTCTCGAACAGTGATTAGCTGACAACTTCTGTTCAAACAACAATGCTGTAAGTGCTTCTCCCAGGTACTACAAATACAATTACCAACAGAAACTAAAAACCTAACCTAATCAAAGCCTAAATATGCGCAGGATGCTAATACATAACAATATTGCTTATTATATTTTGTATATTATTATATACTGCTTGTTTATCATCATATAGACGAACCAGGTCGTAACACTTACAACAGAAAATATTCGAAGGAACTAAATTTTTTGTATTGGAATTTACCACATTTTTTGTACCAATATCTTGTCTCCGTTGTACCCTTAGTAGTCGTCTCTTCTGTAGCACAGGTCTCTTCTCTAATTCCTGTGTTCGTAGTGTCAGTTGTCAAAATCTAATGTTCCCCTGAGGCCAATGTTACACTTGGCGGCCGTTTCAAATAGTTAAATCAGTTGACCTGGTTCCTATTTTGGGGGAAGAACCACAGCCTTTACTGGGAGGAATGGAAGGTAGCCCCTGTTATCAAATATCAGCAGGTCAGTCTATGATCTCTGTAATTAGAGATGCTTTGTTGTAGAGCTGATGACCAGGCGTCTCGTCCTCTTACTCTTGGTTTGGGCCTGTCGTTGTCTCGGACCTTTTTGCCTTCCCCATTATTTTAAATTAAGTTTTTATTCTTTCATTCCACAGAGATACCTTTTCTGCTGTATCCTGGATGCTTTCTGGAAGAACCTTCGGCCTGGGTACTTCTTGTCTCTCCATAATTTATCTAGGTTTGCTCGGAAATGAGCAAAAAAAAAGTGGAAAGGGAAGCAGTTATCAAACGAGGAGGGACAATTTACCGAAGTACATTAAGTACATTAGAAAACTGCTATCAATGCTTCACAAAGTACGTCTTCCACCAAGACTCCAGATAAAATTGACCTTGAGAGGACAGCACCAGTTACACACCAGCCAGTGTCAGACAATGCTCATCTTCTCAAATTGCAGACTTGGAATTTCAAAATTCCCAAACCCATAATGCAGACAACCTACTTTCCTACAGCATATGGCGTAGTAACAGCAATGGAAAAGAGGCAAGCAGAGTTCAAACTTTCCATCATTCAACCTGAAAGGAGAAATTTTAATGACACAACCAGACCAAATGAGCTAAGATTACCTAAAACGGTAACATTCCTGCAAGGAATACCGGTATGCTTCGAAAACCTGGACCCTTCAGAAAGACGCACAAGTCGGGCTTTTGTGATGTCCAGTCGACTTTCCACAGGATTCAATACTAGAATATAATCAAATCTTGTATGCAAAACGGTGCCTCACAAAAATAGACAAAGCAGCGACCTGTCCGGTTCTGGTGGCTGTTATGGGACGTGTATAAGAAATATTCAATCTTGGAAATTGGGGAATATATTGACAAAGTTCCTAGTAGAAATCTTTCGGAATAGACATCTATAATCTCCACTTCGGTAGGAATGTCGCTGCAAATAGACATACGTCCCGGAACCTCTGCGCTGCTTCAGGTGTCAGAAATACGGCCACCATCAAACACGCTGCACCGGGCTGGAGATGCAGTGTGCGCGCCCAGCCTGAGGCATCCAACCAAAATCTGAACAGCCAATCACAAGGCAAACCAGACCACAACAGCCAAATGTCCAAGTTGAGGAGGAAATATCATGCTTGGAGAATAACCACACAAAGAAAACGTGCAGGCAGCTCGGGTCAGGATAACCACATACCAGCAGTACATAAAGCAACACCAGCATCTCAAACACTCGTGCACAGCCACAACAGACACCCACGCTCATACAACACAATTCATCACACAACTATATCAAGTCCAAATCAGAAAATATACAAAACCATAGCAGGCATACAACATTGAAACCAAAGAAACAGTATGAGACATGACGGAGCACAAGAGGACAAACACGACACACACATTACCAATAACAGTCGAGTAGTAAAGACATCAGACCATTAAGATCAACACAAGCAACTGCAGGAAGCAGTGAAGACTGAATATCATTGGAATCTTGTAATACAAGAGACAGACATGAACAATAAATTCAGTCCGATTTGCAGCGACATTCCTTCCAAAGTGGAAAATATAGCTGTCGATTCCAAAAGATTTCTACTAGGAAAGGCAACACCAATTGCAAAGGCAATTGAAACTATTGTCTGGCCATTACAAATAGTGCATTGGAACAAACAAGATCTTGGAAATAAAAACCCACACCCTTCAGGAAGCTGCAATCGGTACAAAAGCAGATATAGTTTTGCAAGAAACTGTCTACCCAGCCACGAAGTCGTTCAGATAAGCTGGATATCACCAGTATATTATACCGCAAGAACAGGGGGAGACGAAGGGTTAATGATCCTCGTCAAGTAACAAACATACTAAGCCAGAAAATACTGTTTCGTGTGGGAGATGAGTCGAGGTATTAGCAGTAACAGTGAATATGGCTAATATCGAGCTCCTCGTATATAACGTCTACAAGCTCCTTGATGTAAACTAGCAGAGGAAGTGCTTGTCATGGAGATGTATGATATAATTACCTGGGATTTTAATGTTCATTGTGGTGAAACAAAGGCATCGGCTGACTTGAGGCTTTATTGATCGGATAATTTGCAGCGTCGTACCCTGCAAATAAGACAAGCCATAAGGTTTACAATCTTACGGTTAAGCACCGTATATAGTTGTTGTTAAGTAGTACTTGTTAAGTAGTTGAACAACAAGCAAGAAAGAGATACAGCAAGCATTAGGCTTAAGTTCCAGGAGGAGAAACGTTTAGGGAAGTTTTTCAAATGGTCAGTTTCAGTGAAGCAAATAAGGATTTACAAAGGAAATGAATGTAAAGATTACTTCAAGGAACGTTTCAAATTGATTCTGTGAAACAATTAAGGTTTTCAGTTGGTAGATATGCATGTTAAGATTAGTGCAAGCATGAACGAACGTTTAGTGGGTGTGAAATACAATAACTGTTAGCAATGAATTCTTTCCCGTACAAGTGCACAACCCAGTCATGGCTGTCTCCCCTTCCATTCATCAGCTCACAAATGCACCCCCCCCCCTGCCTCCTCCCACTCTACGCATTTAGTGTAAATAATGTCTATGCATCACTAACAATCCCTACTTATCCTTCATAGTCCTATTGTATGTACAAGAGTGAAAAAGTGTGATACTAACACAAAGTATCTCTCAGTGCGCCCTGTTAAAGCACCATTCACCTACCAGCGATCCTTCTTCTTCTTGAGAATAGGTGCAGTTTGCATGAAGGGTTAACCCTCCCGATGACTGCACTAGGACAGACGTAAGGAGATGCGGTGACGGTTAGGATGAGAAGAAAGTCAAAAGCGGTAGATGTGATGGGCCGTAGAGAGAGGAGAGGCGGCGAAAACAGAGTCGAACGTTTGAGGGAGACACCCCGCACCGGGGGGCGGGGCGTCGTGGTCACGGTGGCAGCTGACACACACACGGCATAGCAGTGAGCGCAAGACAGGAACTAATACTTCTCCGGAAACTTGTGTATCGGAAAGCGCAAGCAGTACGCTTCCCAAATCACCTGCAGGTCAGCGGGCAGCCGGCCACCAGGCGGCGCCCTCGGCTGAGACATCCTATCCGGCACCCGATACACAAACTCCTTCACCCGCGACACCCAGACAGTGGACGAGCACCACGGGATCGGAAGCACCCGGGCATCTCGATAAGGGCCCAACTCCGGACCCTCACAGGGCACGACCCCAGCAGACGGGACTAGGCAATCCCCAGACCGGAACAAGGAAGGAGGGGATACAGCAGGGGATGCAGGCGTGGCACCGACCCCACCACCGGGCACAGGACCCGAGGCCCCCTGGCGCACATCTTTCCGCAACATCACGACGAGGTCCCGATCATCAGGGACAACCCCCCACTGCAGAGATCCAACAGCAGGAGACGCAGGAGGAGAGGCACAGGTAGCAACTTCGGAGTCCCTCACAGCACCATCATCCCCGGCGGGAGGCGCCAGATCATCATACTCCCCCACCTCCTCCCAAGGCACACCACGAAGGGGAGAGACACTCTGAGCCCGCCGTGAACGCTTCGAGACAGGTCGCACCACACCACACCCAGCAGGCCCCGCCGCAGGCACGGCCACCATCTTCACATCCACACAGGCCACACCAGCACCGTCCGAAGAGTCCACAGAAGCCACATCACCCACACTGTCCACATCATCCTGGGACACAGCCTCAGAACACCGACGTGCACGCTTCTGCAAAGGGATGGAAAGAGCAGAACTACAGTCGTCAGCACACACAGGCACGGCAGGCACCTCCCCCTGCTGAAGCACCCGCTCTAAAAGAGCAGATCCCGCATTCCCGGGAGCCGGTATCACATCCACAGGTGGGGGCGGGACATGGACCTCCACCGGGACATCCTGTACAACACGCAGCTCAGGCGACGCCCGACACCCACACACACCGGCTCAACAGCCCCAGGGGCCACAGCAGGCACCAGATGTGTCGTGCAGGCCGTAGAATTCGCCTCAACAGGCGGAGCAGCAGACAGGCAATCAGGCGTCTCAGGCACAGCACCCACTCCATCCTCAGAACCGTCCGAACGTAACAAGGGCGGGAAATCCTCCGCACAAAAAACATGCACCCGACCAGTTGCTCCCACGTCGCACGCTGCAGCCAGATGACCCTCGTGACCACACCGATAACAGGTGCGCGGTTGACCCCGATACTGGCAGTGGAGCGTGTACCCCAACACGGACATCGACGACGGTACACTACACTTCAGCGACATGGTCAGGGTGCGGGAGCCGTCAAGCATACCAAGACAGTGCCCGGCAACGACCTTGTTCCAACGAACACTTAACACTGTCCCAAACCGTTTGAAACAGGTCAAAAAGTCGTCCTGAAATTCGAAGGGGGCACCATGCACCGCCACAGACGTCAAGGTGACACTAAGATTCACCACCTTAACGGAGCCAGCAGTATCAGGGAGAGGGTAAACACGCCCCTCACACCGCTCGAGAAACGCCTGAAAGGCAGCCTGGAGGCGGAACTTGACCACAGCACGGTTGCCCTGAAGCAGCTGGATGCCCACCAGGTCCGACAGCTGCACATGAAGCACGTCCACCAGGGCGACACCAACCAATGGATGGTCCACCGGCACCATAAATGCCAGACCAGCCGACAATGTCCTCTGCACTGGAGGGCGAGGCGACCCCATGTCTAAGGCAAACGTCACCCTGTCAGTGGCAAACCACCACCAGCAGGGCAAACCAGCAATCACCCAACGTAAACACTAGCCAGTGCGGAGAGACCTCAGGAGCGTCCGACCTGGCCGGTGGTCACCACGCCTACCAGCGATCCATCGTCCTGTTAAACCACCTGCATGAATTAACGGTTCATGCCGTTATCCACCACCTACCAGCGCCTCCATCTAACAGTGATCCATAGTACTAGCGCACTGTTTTTCTTCTGTTTAGCTAGAGTTATGAATCGTGGGTGTTGAAACTGAAAGTGTAAATCATAAATCTCAGATGTAGAAATGAACACTTGAATTTGAGAATTAACATAACATTGCATGTTTGATCTCACACAATAAAAATCTTTGTTTAACAACTTAAAAAGCCCTCGTGTGCACAGGCAACCTAAGCGCTGGACATTCCTATGCACACGCCCCAGACAACCAGGCCACTACATGGTAAAACGATAGCACCCTGAGATTCTTCTGACCTATCGCGGGTTTCAGCGGCTTCCAATGAAGCCTAGTGGGCTCGGTAGAACCCAAGGTTGCAATTTTTTTTATCATATCATGGCCTAGTTCTAGGGTGCGTGTGCCTGGAAATTCCCAGCGCATAGGTTCGAATCCTCAGCACGGCTAATTATTCTCATTGATACATCACGTTAGTGTGATTGCTCTGTGTATCAGAGGTATATATCAATCTAACTAGGTCGGTTCTCAACCCTCTCGAGGGGAACCTTTTCTTAACACTTGGACTTGGCTCATTAATATGGCTTCTCTCTCCCCAAATTTCAACGATGTACAAAAGCTCCAGTGAAGATACCAATATCAACTATGTATAACAAAGAACATTTAATACTATACAAAGTGTTTAAATATGCGTTGATAAATAAGATATTAACGCTATACTTTCTCTCCTGAGGACAACTCGTCCAGTGTTAGGACACGCCAGTGGTTGGTCAGGTAAACTTCGTCTCCAAGATTCGGCCTTCAACCGGTTCAGGCACTGACAGTCACATTTATGTGGACTATGATGCATGGAGAAGTCGCAGTGGAAGACAATTCATCACACACACAGTAGGTTCTTGAAAATCGAATCCACATTCAGGTGTCCTTATTTACACAATGGTGGCTGTGACCACAGATGGGTGGCCACTGCGGTCAAGCACTTACAGCTGCCCGAGGTTCAGGAACCACCAGGAGGATGATGGTAACGTTTGTACCTGTAGTACTGATGCTTGAAGCTGCTAGAGATTGCTGGTGGCGTACACAGTCGGGGACATGTGTAAGAATATGGTACCTGGCTCCCCTCTGCTCTGGTAGACATTCCATGCATAGCATCTGTTGGACGTAATGTTCTCGTAATAAATGTTCTCAGACGAAACGTTCTGGGATCGCAGCAGTCTCCAGTGATACAAGTAAAGGGATTTCCACAGCTGTTGATGTTACATGTTGACGCATGCGTGTCTGTCGGCCAGGAGTGTGTGTTCTAGATCTTTAATAATCTGGAGTGATTAAACAGATTGTGTGAAAGCAAAGACCCCAATATAAATATTATATAATAACTTGGTCTATCCGTTAAGAATTGAACGAAGATATATTAAAAAAAATTAAAGAGTTGTGAAGCGTCAGGCGAGAGGTAGTCGTAACTAAGAACTATAGTGTTGGGATTGAGTACTACAGATGTTGGAGGCAGAATGTTTGGAGCAGATGCTCTTTTGTTTATGATCTTGTTTACAATATTTCATGTACCTGATATTTGTTTTGTTGTGGTTACTGGCGGAGAATAAAACCATGAGGACGAAGATTGTTTCTCTGACCACAACCATAACAGTGGCGACGAGGATTAAACATCTCAGGCAGAGAGCCTGGGTACGAGACGTGGTGTGAGGATCAAGAGAGAGCAGGGTACGTCGTGTGGACGAGTGGACGCTTCGCATACGAGTACAGTGTGCTACCACCGTGACAATGACTACGCCGCTCATGTCAATGGAGCCGTTAAACACTGCCAAGATCTCGTTGGACCTGTGGCTCAGCCTGCTGGAAGCACACTTTCAGTGCCGGGAGATTAAGGAGGACGCCAACAAGAAAGCGGTACTCTTAGTTTCACTGGGCTCGGAAGCATATAGTGTTCTCGGGAATTTGTGTGCACCGGAGTTACCGCACACGAAGACCTATGTAGACCTGATTGCTCTGCTTAAACGTCAGTATGTGGTGAAACCATCATATCACAGGAGTTTGATGGATTTCCAGAAGAGGACGAAAAAGCAGCACGAATCAGTACAGGATTTATTTGCGGAGTTGAAGGCTTTGGCTAACCTCTGCAACTTCGGAGCACAGTTGGACGGTAGGGTTAGGGACCAGTTGTTCATGGCAGTGGAAAAGGAGAATTATTTCCCTAACCTGGTGGCAGAAAATTTGGATTACAATCGATGACTTCATGGACAGTGCTCGAGAAGATATTGAACCTGGAAAGGGCTTTTGGAAGTAAGACTTCTACTCAGGAAATTATGGTCGTACAGGGCCAGACCAGATGCAAACACTGTGGATACAGGCACATAAGTAGCAAGTGCAAGTTTCGTGCCTATATATGCAACTTTTGTAACAAGGAGGGACACTTGCAGAGAGTGTGTAGGGAATTTCTGGACAGGAACAACAAGGCCTGGGAGAGGAGACGACCAGGTAATGCAGGAAGAAGAGGTAGTGGTACTGTAGTCAAGGCGGTAGAGGAAGGTAAACCGTCTGAAGAAGCTGCAGGTGAGGAAAACCGACTATATTCGGTGAAAGAAAAGGTATGTTCAGTGAAGTCACAAGTGGTGAATTTTGTAATTAATGGGAAGTTAGTTCCCTTGGAACTGGACACTGGTGCGGCAGTGTCAACATTGTCTAGAGATTGGGCAGATACCTTGCAATTGAATGTAAAACCAGGTAAAAAATCTTTAAGTGCTTATGATAATGTACCGATTAAGGTCTATGGCAAGGTGTCGGCAAAAGTAGGTTATAATGGAAAAGAAATTGTTCAAGATTTTTATGTAGTGGATTCACATAATCCTAGCCTATGTGGTAAGGATCTCATGGAAAAAGTGGGAATTTTCTTGGCGGGCCTAGATGAATTGTCGATAGTTAAAACAATTAAAAGTGCCGAACAAATGTTAGATAAATATTCAGTGGAGGCAGATAAGCCAATTAATAGCATGGTTGCAAAAATTCACCTGAAAAGTGGGGCTTCACCTAAATTTTTCAAGGCAAGAACAGTGCCGTTTCATTACAAGCAATTGGTAGAATCAGCCCTGGAAAAGCATGTGGCAGAAGGCATCTTAGAGCCAATTACACATAGTGAGTGGGCAGCCCCAATTGTACCAGTGTTGAAGGCAGACCGGAAATCCTTGAGAATCTGTGCAGACTTCAAGGAACTGAACAACCGCATACACTGTGAGAAGTACCCTTTACCTAAGATAGATGAGTTATTGTCAGTGGTCTGCAAGGGAGCAATTTTTTCTAAGATTGACCTGAAGGATGCTTACTTGCAAATTCCTGTAGAGGAGGAGAGCCAGAAATTGTTAGTGATTAATACCCACAAGGGGTTATTTAAGTATAAAAGACTTCCTTTTGGACTCTCCTCGTCTCCAGCAATTTTTCAGAGATTCATGTCCCAGTTGTTAGTTAACATTGAAGGTGTGGCTAGTTTTTTAGATGACATTATTGTATGTGGAGAGAATGAGGAAGTGCATGATGCTAGATTAGAACAAGTTTTGAATCTTTTGCAAAAGCACAATGTGAAGATTAATAAGGGAAAAACAACGTTGAAGACCAAGGCCATTGAATACCTGGGGTACCATATTTCAGGTAAGGGCTTTACTCCTTCTCACAAAAATGTAGCTGCTATAATAGATGCCCCAGCCCCAACATCAGTTGGGGAAGTACAGTCTTTTGTTGGGATGGTTACATATTTTTGTAAGTTTGTGAAGAACTTTTCAACAAAATTAGCACCCTTGTATGAATTGTTGAAAAAAGGGGCTAGATTTAAGTGGGCAGCAAGAGAGGAAAATGCATTCAGGAATATTAAGCAGGAATTGATCAATTCTCCAGTGCTCACTAATTTTACAGGTAGACTCCCATTAAAACTGGAGGTAGATGCTTCCCCAGTAGGAGTGGGTTGTGTATTATTACAGGAAGTAGATGGTCAGGATAAAGTAGTATATTTTGCTAGCAAGAAGTTATCTCCTGCAGAACAGAATTATTCTCAGTTAGATAAAGAAGCTTTAGCTTTGGTATTTGCTGTAAAGAAACTGAGGTATTTTCTGCTGGGGAGGAAATTTCTTGCTAGAACAGATCATAAACCCCTGCTAGGATTGTTTGGCAGAGGTAAGCAAGTTCCAGTTAATGCCAATGCTAGAATTCAAAGATGGGCATTACTACTCTCACAGTTTGAGTATGATTTAGAGTTTAAGCCAGGCAAGGATAATGTAGTAGCTGATGCATTAAGTAGATTGCCTGTGACAGAAGAATTAAATTCCAGTATTCCAGTGGAGTATGTTAACCTGGTGGAAGCTATGTCTTTTGAGGATATTTCATTCCAGACTATTAGGAAGGCAACTGGTAGAGATCCCAAATTAAGTCTGTTGTTGAAATATGTCAAATATGGTTGGAATGATAATTTGTTATTGTCAGAGTATGCTGCAGTGAAGGCTGACCTTAGTATTCACCAGGATGTACTTTTGTATAGGAATAGAGTGGTGGTGCCTGGGGAACTGAGATGTAAGATTTTGGAACAGCTGCATGTAGGCCATAATGGCATAAATGCTATGAAAGCAGAAGCTAGAAGTTGGGTTTGGTGGCCAAAAATAGACCAGGATATTGCTGAGGTAACAAAAAATTGTCATATTTGCTTTAAGAATTATCAGAAACCCCAGGCCCCAGTACTTTCTTGGCCATGCACTGGAAAACCCTGGTCTAGACTTCATGTAGATTATGCGGGACCTATGGATAATAAATATTACCTAGTGGTGGTGGATTCATACACCAAATTTCTGGATGTGCATGTGTGTAATTCCACCACATCATCTGTAACTTGTGAATTACTAAGGAAAACATTTTGTAATTTTGGATTGCCAGACATAATTGTCTCAGACAATGCTCCTTATTTTGTTTCTGTGGAAATGGAGGATTTTTTTTAGAAAAAATGGTATTAAACATGTAACACCTGCCCCCTATAATCCTTCTTCAAATGGTCTAGCAGAGAGAGCAGTGAGATCCTTGAAAGAAGGGTTAAAGCGGTTTACGGAAGGTACTATTAATACAAGGCTTTGTAGATTTTTATATAATCAAAGAAAAACTGTTCATTCTACTACTGGTAAATCTCCTTCTGAATTACTGTTTAATAGACACTTTAAAGTGCACATGGAAGCAGTAAAGACAGATCCCAATAAAGAGAAATCGGTAACTAGCTTGGCCAATCAGTTGGCTCAGGGAGAGGAATTGTTGTTTAATGAGGGGGATGCAGTTTATGCAAGGAATTTTGGAAGTGGAAAACCCTGGGTGGAAGGAAAAATTAGGGAAGTCCTGGGCCGCAGGAACTTCACTGTGCAAGTGCAGAGTTTTGGGAACATTAATTGGAAAAGGCATGCCGATCAGCTCATGCCAAGGTTCACAGGGAATTTTGAAGACCCTTCAGGTGGGGGTGGGGCAACTAGTGATATCCATCCTAATAGTGAAGGGATAGCAGCACCTGCAGGTGACCATGAGGCAGAGCAAGGGGCAGCAGAGGGTTATGGGGATACAGTCAACCATATGGACTCTGCAAGGAGTAATTCAGAAGAATGTTTCCCAGAAGTAACAGGTCAGGACTCCCAGTTGAGAAAATCAGGAAGTCATACGACCGCCTGATAGACTTAACCTGTAGGGATAGTTTATTTAAAAGGGGAGGAATGTTGGGATTGAGTACTACAGATGTTGGAGGTAGAATGTTTGGAGCAGATGCTCATTTGTTTATGATCTTGTT
>WNGS01009430.1:135881-177304 GCA_020271785.1 Procambarus virginalis
GCACTATTCTCCTCCCACCCCATGTTGCTACTGGTGTGTCGGAATCTCCAGGACTACCACGAGGATATTTTTCATATCCTGGATGCCCAGGCCAATCTGTCCTCCAGGTAGACTCGTTTATTCGTCCCTTTGTGGTCGTCGCCGTCAACCCCTTCTTGTATAATTTACCTTTGATGTAGGACCCTTCTGCCGTCTGTCATTCTTGCTGGTACCAGGTGCTCCGTCCAGGAGTACATTCACTCTCCTCGACTCTGTAGTAAGTGCTGGAGGTTTGGGCATGGTGCCCTCCGCTGCTCTGGAACTCACTCTCTCTGTCCTTTGTGTGGGGGGCGTAGGTCACCAAGTCTGAGCGCACTTCTCCCCAGCTCACTGCCTCAATTGTGGTGAGGCCCACTCTACCTTCTCCCGTGTGTGTGTGTTACATTACAAGCTTGAGGCAGCCGTCCTCAACTTAAACCGGGAGCATTTATCTTTTCCTGAAGCAAGGCGCCAGGTTCGCCGGCTCCCACCTTATGCTAAGTCTCTTATGCTCGCGTGTTTGCTCTTCCTCTCCTCGTTCTTCCCACCTTCCTCAGATTCGAAACCGTTTCCAGGCCTTGGACCCTGATATGCCCACCGCTCCCTCCTCTGTTTAATTGAGTTCTGTCCCGAAGGGTCCCCCTCCTGGTCCTCTGTCTGGGGTTCCCTTTCTTTCTGCCCGGTCTGTCATGTCTCCTGTGTCTTCTTCCTCGTCTCCCTCCGATCCTTCTCCGTCTATTGGCTCTCCACGCCGCCTGTCGGTGCGGGATGATGTCCATCGCTCTCCCAACAGCAGTGTGTTGCCCTCGTTCAGCTTCTGTTGAGACACTGGAATCCATTGCCCAGTACGTAGTTGTTGGGACTCTTGTCTCTGAGTCAGAAGCGTAAGCCTGGATCCTCTCCTTCCTCCCCCCTCCCCCCGGTGGTTAAAAAGGCTTCGCTTTCTTTCTCGCCTCCTTCGTCTGACTCTCGCTCCGTCCCCTTCCATTTTGGTGGTTACGCCCCCTGTTCCTGCTATGGAGGTCTCTTTGGCCCTCGATTCCCTCTCAGTCGGTGCCCTTGCTTTAGTGCGTTCCCTTGTTCTGTCCCTCCTGCTGCTGTTCTTGACCCTCAGTTATTCCCCCCTCTTCCTCCTCCGGACCCAACTCATCCGCCCCTGGTCAATCCTCTAGCTGCCTTCCCTCCTCTACTCAGTTTACCCATTCCTCCTAACCCTGACTTCGCTGCCCATGACCCTGATCCTGGCCTTTAACGTGCTGTGTTCCCTTTTTGCCTTTGTTTCTTCGTTGTTCTCTGTTGCTGTCCTTCCTCTTCTCGTCGATGTCTATTCTTCAATGGAACATTCGTGGTTATTACGCCTATTTCCTCGAACTCCAGCTTCTGATTTCGCCCCTTTGTGTCTGTCTCCAGGAGCCGATGCTTGGTGCTCGTCTTGTCGCTTTCGTGGCAATTCCTTTCTCTCCCCCCTCCTAGCTGTTGCTGGGGCTCCTAACTCTTCTGCTCTCTTGATTCGCTCTCATGTTCCCTTTGTCCCCTTACTTTTTCCTTCGCCTCTCCATTGTTCTGCTGCTCGTATCTTTGTGAGGAAATGGTACACCGTTTGTTCCATTTATCTCCCCCCGAGTGTCCCACTTTCTCTTCCCGATCTGAAATACCTACTGGACTTCTTGCCGGAGCCTGTGCTCCTTCTATGTGATTTCAATTGTCATTCCCTTTGGGGTGATGTGCTGACGAACACCCGGGGTCGCCTTCTTGAGCCGTTCATCCTCTTCTTTCCTGTCTTCTGAATTCTGGTGAGCCCACGCATTTGGACTCTCGAACTCGCACCCTTTCCTTTCTTGGTCTTTCTCTTTGCTCGTCTTCTCTTTACGTAGATTCCACGTGGGAGGTTCTTTATGACCTCCATGGCAGTGACCATTTCCTCATCTTTGTTACCTTTTTCTCTTTGCCACCTAGGGAAGGAGAGGGGAGGGTGAAGTTTGTTAAGACAGACTGGAACCTATTTATACCCTCAGTGCTGCTCTCTCTGACCTCTCCCTTCTGCCTCTCCCTCGCTCTCTCCTCTTTCATGACACCGTCTTCAACGCTGCCCTCCGCTCTATTCCTCACTCTTTCTCTCGGGGCCCACGGAAGTACGTTCCTTGGTGGAATACAGACTGTGCTCGGGCTGTCCGCTGTAAGCGTGCAGCCTGGAAGAGACACTGCCGCCGGCAGACGGTCGATTCTTTTCTTTTATTTCGGAAGGCGAGTGCAGTGGCCTGTAGGGCCATCCGTATGGCTAAACATAATTGTTGGGCATCTTATGTCTCCACCATTACGTACGAAACTCTTCTGCTGTAGATCTGGAAGTGCATCAGCAAGATATCGGGTAAGTTCGCTCCCGATGTCTCACCGGTCCTTCACCTCCGAGGTACTCTTATGGCAGACCCGTTGCAGGTCGTTACCGAACTGGTTTCCCACTTTTCTTCTGTTAACTCTGGTTTTCATCTTCCCCAATCTTTCCTCCTTCATAAACCTGTCCTTTAGATTTCTGTACTCATCTTCGCCTTCCCTACAACGATCCCTTCTCTCTGAACTTCGGTTTGCCCTGCCCTCTGCAGTTCTACGGCAGCGGGCTCCGATGGCATTCATTATGAGACGCTTCGCCGTCTTCCTTCGTGCACGTCTCGGTATTTACTGAGCCTGTATAATCGGATCTGGGAGTCGTCGTAAGTCCCCGAGGACTGGCTCGATGCCGTTGTCCTCCCTGTTTCACAAACCAGGGTCTCTGAGAACATCCCCGAAGGACTTTCGCCCTATTGCCCTCACAAGTTGTGTCTGCAAACTCTTTGAACGTGTGGTTAACGTTCGTCTGAAGTGGTTCTTGGAACACCATCACCTCCTCTCCCCTTCTCAATTTGGTTTACGCATGTGCCGCAGCACAACAGATGTCCTGGTGAACTTGGAGGTCTATATTCATACTGCTTTTCCTGCAAAGATCTCCATTGATGCCGTTCTTTTTGACCTGGAAAAGGCTTATGACACCACTTGGCAATATCATATTCTATCCCAGCTTCATTCTTTTGGCCTTCGTGGTCATCTCCCTCTCTTTCTCCGCAGCTGCCTCTCTCATCGTTCCTTTCGGGCGAGTCTTGGTACCGCTCTCTCTGCCTCTTTTCAGCAATACGAAGGTGCCCCAGGGTAGTGTTCTGAGCACTACTCTTTCTGGTTGCCCTCAATGGTCTTCTTTCCTCTCTTCCTTCAGGCGTCTTCTCCGCTATGTCGATGATCTTACCCTTTGCTGTCAGGGTGGTGATTCGCCTCTCCTTCAACGCCGGCTTCAACTTGCGATTGATTCCGTGTCTTGGGCCACCGATCATGGCTTCAAGTTCTCTTCTATTAAGACTTGTGCCATGACTTTTACTCGGAAATGGGTCGTTCTTCCTCCCTCTTTGTTACTTTATGGTCATCCCCTTGAGTACAAAGATTCCGCGAAGCTTTTGGGATTATTCTGTGACACTCGTTTGTCTTGGTCTCCCCATATCTCGTACCTCCGTGTTGAGTGTTCTAAGGCCCTTATTCTCCTTCGGGTATTGCCCCATACTTCTTGGGGAGCGGATAGGCGCGCACTCCTCACTTTACATTCCTCTCTCGTCCTGTCTAAGCTCGATTATGGTTGCCTTGCTTAATCGTTTGCTTCAACTCTTCGCTTTCATGATGCTTTGCACCATACTGGGTTGCGCCTTAGTTCTGGTGCCTTTCGTTCGACTCCCGTCCTCAGCTTGTATGTTAACACTGGCTTCCTATTTTTCCGGGACCGCCGTGATCGCTACTGTCTTCGCTATCTTGCTCGGTCCTTGCAACATCCTTCCTCTCGCCTCTGTCATGCTTTAACTTTTACCCCTCCTGCGGTTCTTGTTCCTCTTCACCGCCTCCCTCTTTCTGTCCGGTTATCTCGCTTACAGGATTCTCTTTCCGTTCGTATTTCTAATATTTCTCCTCGTGGTGTTCCTTCTTTGCCCCATGGATAGTCCCCCTTCCACAGTTTTGTACATCCTTGACCCGCGTCACTAAAGCTTTTACCCCTTCTACGGTTCTAAAACACCTTTTCCTTGAGCACTTTTCTTCTCACTCCCGCTCCGTTTCCGTCTTCACCGATGGGTCTAAGTCTGCAGACGTTGTTGGCTACTCTGTTTTTCCTGATTACACTTTCATGTGTCGCTTATCTCCGGAGACTACCATCTTCACAGCAGAGCTTTATGCTATTCTCTATGCTCTTCGTCTCCTGCTTTCTCATTGTCAATCTTCTTTTATAGTTGTTGTTGACTCTGTTAGTGCCCTCATGGCTCTCGGGTCCTTTAATCTGGTTCATCCAGTGGTTGTCGAGATCCAGCATTGGCTGTTTCTTGTTCACAGTAAATTTAAGTCAGTTGAGTTTTGTTGGTTCCCAGCCATATTGGTGTCTCTTTAAATGAGCGTCCGGATGCTGCTGCCAGGGAAGCTGTCCGCTCGTCCCATCTCTCGTAAAGGTATTTCTTATACCGACTTTTACCCGGTTATCCATTCCTCCATCCTTACCCGTTGGCTGGCTTGTTGGTCATCTGTTACTGGTAACAAACCACGTACTTTTAAGAGTTTTGTCCACGTGGCCGCCATCCTCCCACTGTAACCGACGATGGGAAACGGCTCTGGCGAGGTTGCGTATTGGCCATACTCGCTTAACTCATGGTCACTTGATGGTGAGCTGCCCTGCTCATTATTGTCCCAATTGCATTGTCTTTCTTACGGTCATGCATATCCTTTTTTAATATCCTAACTTCCGAGATGAGCGAGTCTTGTTTTCCGAAAATCCCCCACGGTCGCTTGTCTCTTGATAGCATTCTTCGTGACATACTTTATGATATCGTTCACCTTATGCATTTCTGTTCTCGTATAGGCCTCCTTGGTGATATTTAGCGCCCTCTCATTATCCCACACTTTGATGGTGCTGCATAGCCTTCCCGGTTTGGTGCCTTTTGATAAGTCTCTTACTTGGACGACATATTCGACCTCGAGACACAAAAGAAGGTTACTACTAAAGACACCTTGCTGGCGGAACTTACTGCAGAAGGAGGAAAGATTTTAGGTAACTACAGAAGCACATATTGTCCCGCAAGCTCAAAGCAGCAGATAAGCGCCTTCGTGAGAACAAGGAGGTAGTCGTCAGGAGAGGTGACAAGTTACCATTATATGGTATTCTTAAAAAAAGACGAATATCTGGCAAAACTGAGCCTCAGTCTCTGACCAAAGTAAATTCCAATGGGTAATGAAGGACACTACAGCTGAATTGAAAACGAAGGTAAACAGATTAATCGAAACTCTGAACGCCAAGAAATCCGTACTCCACCTGCCAAAGGTTATCAGTGAATTCAAACCTAGTTATGTGTATGGGAATGTCAATACCCACATGTCTGGAAACCCACTTCGGCCAATCATCAGCCAGATACCCATAGACTGGCTAAGCGACTCAACTGCTTGTTGACGCCTATGTACCTTATGCTTTCTGCCTGAAATCTCCAAAGAAATTCGTTGAGTTAATGCATGGAGCACGGGCCACAGGAATAAGTGCCTTTTGGATGTAGAGTTCTTGTCTACCACCGTACCTGTGAATGAAACATTCGGGGTGATAGCAGACAGTATATCGTGATCCGACTTTTACTCCTTTTGACCACCAAAGAGCATACCAAGAAAGCTACTCCAAGCCTGCACTAAAGAGGCACCCTTCTTGAGTCCAGATGGGCACATGTATTAGCAAGTTGATGGGGTCGCCATGGGTTCTCCCCAAGATGTCCTTTGCAAACTTTAACATGGGTACCATAGAGCAGAGGGTCTTAGTTGACATGGACTTGAAACCCACCATATACTGTAGGTATGTTGACAATTTTATGCAGGTACCTGATGTCGGACATCTGCAGCAGCTGAAGGAGGCATTCTAACAATTCTGTGTTAAGTTTAACTTACGAGATGGAGAATGATGGGAAGATGCCCAATCTAGATGTAACGGTCACAGAAAGGAACAGAGGCTTCCACACTGCAGTCCACACTAAGGAAACAAACATTGGAATGTATCTCAATGCCAATAGAGACTGCCCAGACAGGTACAAGAGGAGTGTTGCCAATGCTTATGTCGACCGGGCTGTCAGTCACAACTCAGGATGGAAGCAAGTTGTTGAACTCTGTAGGGTAAGGCAGGTCCTAGTCAACAATGGCTTCTCTAACAGTTCTGTTGAAGACATCATAAAAAGAAAGGTGAAACGCCATGCAACCTCTGAAGAGACAACACAACACCTATACCCCCTATTAGACTATTTTACAGGAACTTCTTTTCCACAGCTCATAAAACGGAGGAAAGGGTCCTGAAAGATATTGTTAATAGAAACGCTATCCCTACAGACAAAAATCAGAAGATACAACTGACGATTTACTATAAAACCAAAAAAAACGGCCAGCCTACTCATGAGAAACTCTCCAGACACAAAGCACAACGCTTTAAAAGAGACAAAGGTCGTCTATGCCTTCAAATGCCCACTTGGGGACTGTAAGCCTCAAAGAACTCCGTATATAGTCAAGACAACAACATCTCTTTTCAGGCGATTAACGATGCATAAGCAACATGGCTCCATTAAGGAACATATAATCTCTTCCCACAACCAGACCATCACCAGAGAAATCTTAGCAAACACAGAAATCATCGATAGATACAGCGATTGCAGGCGGCTTGACATCTGCGAGGCACTACACATCAAGAAGTCAACACCAGCAATCAACAGCCAATTAATGCACAACTATATTCTACCCACTTCAAGACTTCGCTCCAATATAGAGCATCAAGAATATGGGCCAATAGGCCCTTTGCAGTTACTTCCATCCTTACCTTCAATTTACCCAATTAATAACCATTGTTTCATGTTCTGTCCTGTGTTGAAAGTTTTGTTCACCTCATCCAAACTGTTGTAACATATCACCTCACCCAAAATGCGGGTATAAAATGAAAAATGAAAGCTGTGTAAATCATAGCATAGTAAAAACTCTGTTTAGTGTTTGCAGGTTATAGGTGTGTGTTGTAAACTAAAAGTCTGAAAATGTAACACGTTATTACGAAACGCGTTCAAGTGTCGCGTCAGACTACAAATAAAAATGAATTTTGGAGAATTGATTTTTCAATTGCCATCAATGGTGAAAAGAAACAAGAAATTCGTGTTAGAATTAGTAATCTTACTTTTTGGGTCATATTTAATAATATTAATATTATATATATATATATNGTACCTAAGCAACAGAGACAAAGAGTCAGTTGAGGGTGAGGTCTCAGATTGGCGAGACGTTACAGTGAGTCCCGCAGGGGTCGTCCTTGGACCTATACTGTTTCTGATCTATTAAATGATCTCCGAGGGTATAGAATCGTTTCTCTTTCTCTCAATGTTTGCCGATGATGCAAAAATTATGAGGAGGATTGAAACTGAGGACGATAGTAGGAGGCTACTAGACGACCTAGACAGACTGAGTGAATGGTCCAACAAATGGCTGTTGAAGTTCAACCCGAGTAAATGCAAAGTAATGAAACTAGGCAGTGGAAACAGGAGGCCAGACACAGGATACAGAATAGGAGATGAAGTACTTAATGAAACGGACAGAGAGAAAGATCTAGGAGTTGATATCACACCAAACCTGTCTCCTGAAGCCCACATAAAAGGATAACATCTGCGGCATATGCGAGGCTGGCTAACATCAGAACAGCGTTCAGGACCTGTGTAAGGAATCATTCAGAATCTTGTACACCACATATGTAAGACCAATCCTGGAGTATGCAGCCCCAGCATGGAGCCCGTACCTTGTCAAGCACAAGACGAAGCTGGAAAAAGTCCAAAGGTATGCCACTAGACTAGTTCCAGAACTAAGAGGCATGAGGTACGAGGAAAGGCTGCGGGAAATGCACCTTACGACACTGGAAGACAGAAGAGTAAGGGGAGATATGATCACAACCTACAAAATCCTCAGAGGAATCGACCGGGTAGACAAGGACAAACTATTCAACACTGGGGGGACGCGAACAAGGGGACACAGGTGGAAACTGAGTACCCACATAAGCCACAGAGACGTTAGAAGGAACTTTTTCAGTGTCAGAGTAGTTAACGGATGGAATGCTTTAGGCAGTGATGTGGTGGAGGCTGACTCCATACACAGTTTCAAGGGTAGATATGATAGAGCCCAGTAGGCTCGGGAATCTGTACACCAGTTGATTGACAGTTGAGAGGCGGGACCAAAGAGCCAAAGCTCAACCCCCGCAAGCACAAATAGGTGAGTACAAATAGGTGAGCACACACACACACACACACACACACACACAGAGGCAGACTGCATATTTTTGGATTGCCAGAAAGCCTTTGAGACAGTGCCACACAAGAGGCTAGTGCGAAAGTTGGAGAGATGCAGGCTGGAGTGAAAGGGAAGGTACTCTGGTGGATAGAGGAGTGCCTAAGCAACAGGAGACAAAGAGTCAGTGTGAGGGGTGAGGCCTCAGATTGGCGAGACGTTACAAGTGGAGTCCAGCAGGGGTCAGTCCTTGGACCTATACTGTTTCTGGTATATGTAAATGATCTCCCAGAGGGTATAGATTCGTTCCTCTCAATGTTTGCCGACGATGCAAAAACTATGAGGAGGATTGAAAGAGGATGATAGTAGGAGGCTACAAGATGACCTAGATAGACTGAGTGAATGGTCCAACAAATGGCTGTTGAAGTTCAACCCGAGTAAATGCAAAGTAATGAAACTAGGCAGTGGAAACAGGAGGCCAGACACAGGATACAGAATAGGAGATGAAGTACTTAATGAAACAGACAGAGAGAAAGATCTAAGAGTTGATATCACACCAAACCTGTCTCCTGAAGCCCACATAAAGAGAATAACGTCTGCAGCATATCCGAGGCTGGCTAACATCAGAACGGCGTTCAGGAACCTGTGTAAGGAATCATTCAGAATCTTGTACACCACATATGTAAGACCAATCCTGGAGTATGCAGCCCCAGCATGGAGCCCGTACCTTGTCAAGCACAAGACGAAGCTGGAAAAAGTCCAAAGGTATGCCACTAGACTAGTTCCAGAACTAAGAGGCATGAGGTACGAGGAAAGGCTGCGGGAAATGCACCTTACGACACTGGAAGACAGAAGAGTAAGAGGGAGACATGATCACAACCTAGAAAATCCTCAGGGGAATCGACCAGGTAAACAAGGATGAACTATTCAACACTGGAGGGACGCGAACAAGGGGGGACAGGTGGAAGCTGAGTACCCAAATGAGCCACAGAGACATTAGAAAGAACTTTTTCAGTGTCAGAGTAGTTAGTAAATGGAATGCACTAGGAAGTGATGTGGTGGAGGCTGACTCCATACACAGTTTCAAATGTAGATATGATAGAGCCCAATAGGCTCAGGAATCTGTACACCAGTTGATTGACAGTTGAGAGGCGGGACCAAAGAGCCAGAGCTCAACCCCCGCAAGCACAATTAGGCGAGTACAATTAGGTGAGTACACACATTCAAGGAGGTTCTCTTAAGGGGCCAAGTTACCTCATCTCACAAAAATAGACAATAAATGAAAACTCGTTCGATTTCAATAAAACTTTTTTGACGCATTGTATATGAAAAGGGTTTCATCTGGTCCAAGTCTGTGTCGTAGCATAAATAGGAAGGGAGGAAAAAAATATTGAATGTCAAAAATTTCCTAAAATGGTCAAAAACGATTATCTAACACAAGTCAACTGAAATCATGTCTATGACTCTCAGCTATCACAATAGCATATTTACAAAAATTCTAATTAGTTTTATTAAAAAAAAATTTAGTCAAGTTATTTTTTCATGTTTATCAGACTATTTGCATGAAACTTTACACCTGACTGCACGTAAGCCTATCTGCAAGGATGGCAACTTTGAAGGAAATTGGTTGTCAACCTCAGCAACAGATGGCAGCACCATAGACTTTATATTTTAATTTTTTTTCATGAAACATAAACGACTTCAAACTTTCATTTCAATTCAATTTACATGAAACTTACACTTTGAATGTAAAGTTTGTCTTTAAAATCTGGGGCCTTTTTGTTTCCCCAAGTTCATTTATTGATTTTATAATAGCAATAAACATGATATATTTGCATACTTTTTAGGGGGAACTTTGACTTTGTATTAGGAAAATTAAAGACGTTTTGGAAAAAGCACCGGCCCCATATCCTTTATTATATGCTAATGTGTCAGAAAAGTCATACAATGATTATATCTGTAAAAGTGAAAGGTTTGAACTTGAAAATGTGTAATATTCGCTGAAAAAAAAAAAACAAAAATTAAATCTCCCTTTCTATTTTGGGTGCAGTACTAAAACGTGGAACAATTGCAGCCCTTTTAATATACAACTAGTCACAAAATATTGGTTGACATTGAACAACTTTTAAAAAACTATCTATTGGCCCCTTACGCTAATCACAACTACTCAAGCCTCAGGCGAAGTGTGAAGTAGACACGGTGATCACCAGTGACCACTATGAAGGCCTGTTGGGCCATCAGGCGGCTGACTGTTCTGCACCAGCCATTGCTCCCGTGAACCTCTTCAGTGAGGAGGATTTTCCTCCGCTTCCTGTGGAGGAGGTTTCTGTGGCTATGGACGCCTCTCCGGCCGCGGATGTGCCCCCTGTATCGCGTGATGCGCCCCCTGTGGTGGTGACTTCTCCTCCGGAGGTTGTGTCATCGCCTGGTGATCGTCCTGCTCCACCTAGTGTCTCTGGGGTTCTTCTGCCTACGTTCTGCTCGACTCCCCCGTCTTCCTCTGCTGCGTCTGACCCTGTCCCTGCACCCTCGAAGTCTGTTCCGGCTGTGCTGGGTGATGGGGTGGATCCGGTGCTTCCTCCTGTGTCTGGCCTGGTGCCCCATGTGGTGGAGGATGCTGCAGTACTGCGGCGTGCGTCGGCTCGCCCGGCTTGTGTTGAGCGTGTGTCTGAGTCAGCCTCCGGGTCTGATGATGTGCGGCCCATGCCTAAGCGTTCCCGGCTTTCGTCGTCTGCGTGGAAGGACGTTGGCGATTTCGACGCTTGTGAGTCTGCAGGCGACAGAGGGGTGGCTGCGGCTGCATTGCGTACTACGGTAGAGGTGCATTTGCCAGAGGATGCCTGTGACGGTCTTTCGGCCTCCACTTCCGATCTCGTGGCTGCGGTTCCGGCTTCGGGTGCATCGCCTGCCTCGGTTGGCTCCGGTTCTTCATGGGGGGTGGTGCCCCCTGCTGAGGTCCGTGGTGAGCGGGGTGGCCTTGTGATGGTGTTGAAAAAGACTGCTCGCTTTGGAGATTCTGTGACTCTTGCCTGAGTCCCCAGTTCCTCGACTACGGTCTCGCCACCTCTTCCTTCTGCAGCCGTCTCTTCATTGTCTCTTGCGGTCTCGTCCCCTGCTCCTGTGCGTCCGGAGGCGTGGTCGTCTTGGCAGCCCCTGCCTGCTTCATCGGTGTCATCTGCTACGTCGGGGGGCGTGGCGTGTGCTACCAAGCCTCGTTGTGCAACTTGCGCTTTTGAACTTCGGTTGTACCCGTTTCCGCCTAACCTGGAGATTCCAGAGTTTATGCCGGGACCGAGGCGGATGGGGGGTCGTCGTCCCACCGAACAGGAGTATATGATTTGGGAGGGCTATAAACTGAAGTATCCTCGGTCGTTGTTCCCTGACAAGTATCTTTCTCCCGAGGAGTTGGCTTTGCTTGACCCATGATTCTTTTATGTATTGTGGGTTGTGGGTTATTGACGTTAGTGTGCTTTGTGGGGTGGGTCGGGTGTGTGCATGGGTGGGGAGGGTATGTTTACCGGTCCCTGCGTGCTCCGGTTTGTGATTGTGGGTTTCTATTCTGTGAGTGCATATGGTTCCTGTGTGTGTGTCTGGTAATGGTTGGTATGTTTCCTTTATTATGTTTTGTGGTTTAATTGGTTAATTAGTGTTGTTTGTGCGCTTGTTTGTGTAGTGCTGTGTGCCCTTCAGGCTTGTAGAGTGTATGGATTGTGCCTGTGTGTGTTTTACTTTTTATATTCCTGTCTTTTTGTTTTTGTTATTTTTCTTATTATTATTTTTTGTTCATGTTGGTGCTTCTCCGTGTGTGTTTACGGTGATGGTAGCCTTGTTATGTTTATTTTTTTTCCCGTTTTAGAATCACTTCTGTGTTGTTTACCGATGTGTTTTGTTTTCATTATTGGAATTTGGTTTTGTATTTATTGTTGACTTGTTTATTGTAAATACTTGTTGTTTTATGGTCGGCCCTTCCGGCCAGCGTTTTGTCTTGTTTCTGTATGTATGTCCTTTGTTTTTTTTTTTGCACGTGTATGATTTCTTATTGTGTCCTGTGTTTGTTGTATTTTATTGTATTTATTGGCATGCTTGCATGTAAAATTCAAAATAAAAAAAAAAAGTGACCACTATGCTACTATTACAACGCAAAGCATCCCCCTACATCACCTGCACAACGTACGTGGAATGTAATAATGACCAACTGGAATATATGCCAGGACGAGCTTGAAAAATGGCATACTATACATACTCGCCACCCAAGGATTCGGACAAGACCAATCTTGAAGCCATTACAGCTGCTGAAACAGCTATTCCAGTCATTATCCCAGGAAACACAAAAAGAAGGAACTATTGGTTCTAGAGAAAAGAAGTTAAAGAACAAAATCAGTCAACATCTTCAGAAAATATCGCTAGAGAAACCGCACACCAGAAGGAAGAACTCTGCCCAAAGCAATGGTATCTGAAGCTAAACAAGTTTCTAAAGAGTTAAAGGAGGCAAGATGGTTTGAGTGGTGTCACTCTAAATGAACATAGTAGTCTTTCAAATATATGGGGACATTAAAACGTTAGGTCGACCACCTCGACAACATGCATGTATTTAACCATTGCAGGAGGCTGATTGACTTGTTGTCCAATTAGCTGAAGAAGCTTCATGCAATGGTCAGAATGCATAAAGAAAAAATAGGTGAGGTTGACGGCCATTCAATAGAGCATGTATACTACAAATGACGAATGTGACATCTTGACTAAACAAGAACTAATCAAAGCCAAAAAAAGTGGCAATGACACTGCACCAGGTTCGGATAACATTACATATTCAATAATCGCACATGCAAACTACCGACCTCTTGGAAGATAGGAGACATCATTCCAGTTACTAAACCAAAAAACACTGGCAATTAGACCCTTTTCATTAACATAATGTATTAGTCAAATTGCGGAACTGATGATCTTAGTCTACTGTGAAAGACTGGAGACCTGCCATAGAATATATTTGGTTTTACAAGAGAAGTAGGTAGTGCAAAGCAACATTACTAGGAACAGTCAACTCATAGACGAAGTCAGCTAGATAGAGTAACATCTGAATGCAGCATTTTGACAAAAAAATGCACAGAAATCTAAGGCAATGAGACGGGGTGACTGCACTCCAGACACCCCAAAAGATTCAAAAGCCCCCAGGTGTGGAGGGAATCCACTCCAACCGTTTTAAAGGAACTGGCAAAATGCGTACCGCTGAAACTACTTCACACAATCTCTTGACCAAGAGGTCAAGAGATTGACCCCCCCCCCCTAGATGGAGAATATGCAAATGTCACCCTATTAAAAAAAAAAAGGCAGAGAGAGAGAGCTCGGTATAAAACTACCAGCCGATCAGCTTGACCTCGCATATCTGCAAGCTCATGGAGTGAATCCACAGGAGGGAATCATTCACCATGTTTCAGTGTACATTCTTGTACAATTTATTTATTTATTTATTTATTTATTTATATATAAGAAGGTACATTGGGTTTGTGGGAATACATTGAATAGTACAGTATTTACAATCTTGTAAAGCCACTAGTACGCGCAGCGTTTCGGGCAGGTCCTTAATCTAACATAATTTTAAGTAGGTAATTTCTATCAGAATTGATAAATAACAAATGCATTGCAAGAGAAAAATGAGATGAGAGAGCTTAGCAAGTATATTAAAGCACAGTTATATTAAAGCTCTGATTGATTACATTGACAGCTTGATTGGTAATTTAAACAAGATTAATAAACACCATACAGCAGATTGGCAGCACATATAAGAAGACAGCAATGATCACAATGGTAAAGAGGTTCAAATTGGGAACATAAAGGTTGGGAGATTGGGTAGCAATAGATACAGTGCAATTTTAAGGCAAAAGGTGAAAAACTATGAAGATGAAATTAGGTACTTTTTAGTATTGATTTTGAATGATGTAAAAATTGGACAGCTTTTAAATTCAATAGGGAGTGAGTTCCATAAACTGGGTCCCTTTATTTGCATAGTGTTTTTACACAGATTAAGTTTAACTCTAGGGATATCAAAGATATATTTATTTCTGGTGTGGTGATAATGGGTCCTATTACATCTGTCCAGGAAGAGTTTCAAAGCAGGATTTGCATTTAAGAACAGGGTTTTGTAAATGTAGTTGACACAAGAGAATTTATGGAGTGTGATTATGTTTAGCATGTTTAGGGAGTTAAACAAGGGGGGCTGAGTGTTGTCTGAAAGCAGAATTTGATATTATTCTGATAGCAGATTTTTGCCGGGTGATGATGGACTTGAGGTGGTTTGCAGTGGTTGAACCCCATGCACAGATACCATAGTTGAGATAGGGATAGATTAGTGCATAATATAGAGAGATGAGAGCAGAGTTAGGTACATAATATCTGATTTTGGAGAGTATACCAACTGTTTTAGAGACTTTCTTACGTGTTGTATGTGGGTTCTGAAGTTGAGTCTCTTGTCAAGGAATAGGCCAAGAAACTTTCCATCATTTTTATTGCTAATGTTTACATTGTCTATCTGAAGCTGAATTGCATTTGTAGATTTGCTTCCAAATAAGATGTAGTAGGTCTTTTCTATGTTAAGTGTTAGTTTGTTGGTTGACATCCATAAGTGGACTTTTTTTAGTTCATTATTAACAACATTATTTAGTGTATGTGGGTTGGGGTTGAGTAGATGAGGGTAGTATCATCAGCAAACAAAATAGGTTTCAGAATGTTAAGAGACATTAGGCAGATCATTGATGTATATAAGAAATAGTAGAGGTCCCAAGATGCTGCCCTGTGGCACTCCAACGGTTATTGGTAGAGTGGGAGAGGCTATATTATTGATGGCTACACATTGGTGTCTATCACTAAGATAGGATTGGATATAGTCCAGTGCATGGCCTCGGATTCCATAATGATGGAGTTTACATAAGAGGTAATTGTGATTAACAGTATCAAAGGCCTTTCTCAGGTCAATGAAGAGTCCAATCGGAAACTCATTTTTGTCAAGGGCTGAGTAAATTATATCAAGGAGACTAATAATTGCATCGTTGGTACTCTTTTGGGAGCGGAAGCCAAACTGACAGGGGCTAAGAATGTCGAATTTTACGAGATAGGAGTAGAGCTGTTTGTAGATAATTTTTTCAAATATTTTTGATAGTATGGGTAGGTTCGATATTGGTCTATAGTTGTTTGTCTGCCGGATTACCTCCTTTATGAACTAGCGTTACTCTTGCTTTTTTAAGAATATCAGGGAAGGTATGACACTCAAGGGATTTGTTGAACAGCAGAGCTATAGGTGGCGCAAGGGCATGGGAGGCGCTCTTGTATACAATGGATGGGATTTCACTGATGTTCCCAGCATTGGTTTTTAGTGAGTGTATGATGGACACAACATCTGTCGGGCTGACTGGTGAAAGGAGAAGAGAGTTTGGATAGCTGCCTGAGAGATGTGTTGATATGTGTCTGAGTCTGTGGGATTTTACTTGCAAGGTTAGCACCAATCGATGAAAAGAAGCTATTAAATTCATTCGCCATTTCTAAATCAGATGACGGTGTAAGGCCATCCTTAGAGAGTGTTATCTGGTTGTGGGAGTGTTGTTTAGTTCCTAGGATATTAGAGATGGTATTCCATGTGCTTTTCATGTTGCCTTTTGCTTCTTTGAATCTAGTCTCATAATATGAAAGTTTAGCTTTTCTTATGATACTGGTAAGCACTGATTATCTTTTCACTACTTCCTTTGTAACTAGGCCACTCCTAAATTTCTTTTCATATTCATGTTTTTTGTTGATTGATTTAATTATGCCACTTGTGAGCCACGGGTTATTTTTTCTTTTATCAGTTACTTGTTTGGTAAGGAGGGGACAGTGAGTGTTGTAGAGGCTTAGAGTTTTGGAGAGAAAGAGGTTAGTTAATGAGTTTATATCCTGTGTATTATTAAATTCAGATTCCCAGTTAACATTGTGAAGTGCATTAGAGAGATTGCCTAAAGCTGATTCATTGTGTAGCCTGAATGAGAGTTTCTTGGTTTCTGGTGGTGTTATGTCCATGTTTGCTATGAGGAAGGTAGGATAGTGGTCAGTTGTTCTGTCATAAATTACCCCAGATGTAAGGGGAGCTGTTATATTAGTCCATAGGTGATCCAGGGTAGTGGCAGATGTTTGAGTGACTCGGGTGGGCTTGGTGATTGTGGGGATTAGCATACAGGAGTACATGCTATTACGGAAATAGTCAACTTGAGGGTTGTTTTGAAGACCCAGGCCAATATTGAAATCGCCTCCCAGAATGATGTGATTTTTGTTGAGATTGTTATTTATAAGATTCCTTACGTTGTCTGAGAATGAAGCTATGTTGATATTAGGAAATCTATAGATGGCACCGATAGTCAGGGAGGATTTAAGGGATTTACTGGAGAACTTGGCAAAGGTATATTCACAATAGTCGTCTCTATCACTAATAACACTATTGCAAATGAAGGTATCTTTGTAATATATTGCTGTGCCACCTCCTTTTTTATTAGGCCTGCAGTTATGAATGACTTTATAACCAGCTAAATTGTAGAGTTGGGTATAGTCATTACTTAGCCAAGTTTCCGTTAAAATGATGAATGATAATTTAGTACCTAGTGCTGCAATTAGTGCAATTGGCACATGAATTGTTAAAAAAACACATTCGGCCTTACAAACTTGCTCACATTTTTGGAAATGGTAACCAGCTACTCAAAGGCCTTCGAGTGAATGTGGTATATGTGGAGTTTGCTAAAGGTTTTGAGAAGAAACCACACTAGACTGGCAAGAAAATTACAGGTCCATAGAATAAAATACAAAACATTAGAATGGATAAAACAATGGTTGAAGGAAAGAAAACAAAGGGTTTTCTAAATATGCTAAATGGAAAACTGAATGGAGAAATGGGGCGAGTGGGGTGCCCCAAGAGTCCTTTTTGGAACCTACCCTTTTTGTCATAAACAGTAATGAGTGAGAGTAAAATGAGAAATGATTTTGAAGACTTACAAAGAGTAAGGAACTCCACAAACGGTCAGAAAACTGGCAAGTTCTTTTTAATATCGACAAATACAAGACCATGTATGTGGCGTAGGCTATTATGTCCCACGACTATCAAATGATTAGCATTACATTACAGCAGATTGATGAAGAAAATGACCTTGTACTCAAAATCCACCACACATTAAAAGTTGCACTACAGGTGGGTGCAGCAGTCAAGAAAGCTAACGAAACTTTCTGAATTATCAAGCGTATCTTTGACAATAAGGAAAACTCTATAATGGTTGAACTGTATAAATCTCTGGTGCGCCTCCATTTGGATTACTGTATGCAAGCATGAAGACCTCATTTTCAGAGGGACATAGCTGCTCTATAGAAGGTGTTACTTTGGACAACACAAGTCATTCACAACCCGTCCTCTTAAAATTACGTCGCTTTTCGAAGGTTTACATTTTTCTGTCCAAAAATTGACATAATTTGAAATGAAATTTGTTCACGAAAGTGATGTACTGTCCCATTTCCTGTATTGAGTTCTCCTGCAAACTCGGTAAGGTTTGGAGAGGAAACTTTCAAATAACGATTTTCATGACGCTTTGAAATCTTAGATCTTCAAACCCTTCTAACCTCCCAGTGGACCATTAACTTTGTTTTGGAAAACAAAAGTTCAAAATTTATTTTGTTTTTTCATTATCAAATTTTTTCTATTTTCGGCGATACGGGCAAAGGGCCAAATTAAGACGTAATTTGAAAGAGGATAGGTTGCGCCAGTCATCTCATATCAGGAACGTTGAAGACCACACTGTAAACCAGGCATGACAGGGCGGATCTCATTGATACTTTAAAAATGCTGAAAAAGTTAGAGGATGTCGATTCCGGATATTTTCTTCACTCGGTCACACTTATCACAAACAAGGAGCAACGGTTTCAAGCTCAACGAGCCACAATGGAGGACCAAGAACAGGAGATGCTTTTTCACCTACAGTTCGCATTAACCCACGGAAACGCTTACCCGCTGAAGGCGTAACAGTCGAAACCGTTTTAAAATATACGTCGAAAAGATCATAAAGACTAATGGTGGGAACCTTCGACAAGCCGCGGGCCTTGTGTCCTCATCGAGTGGACTAGGGTTAGTGGCCTTTGGATAATCGGGCACCTTGTTAATTGAAGACACTAACCTATAGTGGGTTACTCGATGACAATGTCTGGAGTATGGATAGATTCTACAATGACATTCAAACAGGAAATTCAATATCTGAGAAAGGCAAAATTGCAAATGAATATAATTGGAGCAATCACAGGGCCCCGTCTAGGAGCAGGACAGTCATAATGTTTAACTTGTTTTACTATCTTTCTCCTGGCCAGTGAGCATTGGTTTGTTATTCAAATAGAAACAATGCGAGACATAACAGGGGTTCCCAGATGGGCGAAAATATTAAACTAATGATTTAATATCAAGTCTTAGGATTAATATAATACTTAATATAATATTTGTGAACTGGGTGCCAAGTCAAGTAGTAATACTAGAGAATGCCTTTGCAGATGAAGCTGCAAAACTTGCAACCAAGAGCAAAAATGTAAACATTTATAAAGCCGAATCAAGCATGGATTAATAAGCAAATAATTAAAAGATAGAAGATTGCAGATGTAGTGACCACATCACCGCAGCTGCAACCTAAAGATCTGTCGGGTGGTACAAGAATTTGACCAACTACAAATAACTTATTTTGATTAAAGGAATCAACAGAACAGGTGTTACACCAGGCTTCGATTACTTAAATGTAAGAACATGTTGAAACAAAGATGACTTGAGCTGCAGAAAAAGCCCAGAGGTGGAACGATACATAAATCCACCCTACAAACGTGCTAGGTGACCAACGGAATGTTTTAGTTTGTAAGTAAAGTGCGAGGTTTACGATTGTCACAAATTCACATTTATGGAAGTTACAAGGGAAGGTATTAGCCTAGTATTCCCAAAATTTGGAGCCTGTGAGTTATAGGGGAGTAGGTTCCGCCTTGAGCGGTGACACTGGCATGCCCAGGATGCAACGAGATGCGTGATTGACCACAGCCCTGCACCTTCCTCTATAGGTGACCCGAGATTGTCACGGGCGAGCCGAGCTACGAGACAGCTCATAGGCCCTAACTATGTTACTGTTAACTTAGACCTGGACGAGGAAGGATGTATGATTGAGTGATTGAAGATTTTTGCAGGATTTCCTTTTGTGCTGTAGTTAAGCTTCAAAGATGAAACAATAGACCTCTGCATTACTTGAGTAGCCGATGACCTTTTGAAGAGGTATATATGATGAAAGAGGCTGTACAGGTAAGACTGATGGAGAGCCTAGTGAGGGTCGCCTCACAGCCTAATGAAGTGACCAAGGACATCAGCCACAAGTCAGCGTAAATGTAGACAGTGCAGTGTCACCCTGCAGGTCTTCAAGGCAGTCCCGACGAAGTGAGGGAGTCGGCAAGTCGGTGACCAGTGACATTTGCGCAAGAAGTGCCAGTGTGCAAATGGCCATTCCAGAGTTAAAGGTAAAACAATTTAAAAGGTAAAAGTGTTAACTGAAACTGTAAAGTGAAGTGACAGGAAACATTACTCACTGATGCGGGAGGACATTGATTAATGTAATAGTTTTCTCGAGCTGACAAACTATTTGTCAGCATTGTTAGTGTTAAATATTAGCCGACAAGTATTGACTGGTTATGTGCCTCTCGGCTCTAGTTTAGCTATTACTGTCAAGTTGGCAAGTACACACACGACCCTTTGCAACAGCCTACCTCTAAAAAATAGTTTGGGAAGGTCCCCGGGAATACGACCTGTGACATCTACGAGGAAGCCCAGTAGTGGAGGGCTCAGCTGTGAGCCCTCCACTACTGGGCTCACAGCTGAGGAAGCTCGAATGTGAAGCCAATGAATACCCACCGAGGCTACCTGAAATTGGAGTGGTTTGAAGGGTGCACCCAACACCGGAGGACAACTGGCGAGGGAGTAACGTCATCGGAGACAGCAGCTGAAGCAGAGCAGACACACAGGCCAGGAGAAGCTCTTCGCCTCGGGTGTTAAGTCAGCTGTTAATTAATAATTTACACTTCCTAGTCGATGACGTTCGCTCAATGGTTTAAAAAACTCACTTGTTCAGGGCCATGACGTTCACCCCATCATAGAATTAAAAAATTGTTAAAACTCCATTTATTGTCCGATTATTATGGGATTTATTTTAAAACGTGCACCCACGTTTTCCAATTCTCTGAATACCCCACGAGCCATCTTCCTGCCGCGTGGGTAGCCACCCAAGCAGTAATCTCTGTATATTAGTGACCATACTCGTGACAGCAGTGCTGTACCTGTGTCTAAACGTGTGCAGTTTCCTGTTTTCCTCAGTTGTTTTTACTGTCTTT
The DNA here is from genome assembly GCA_020271785.1 of Procambarus virginalis. Taxonomy (NCBI): domain Eukaryota; kingdom Metazoa; phylum Arthropoda; class Malacostraca; order Decapoda; family Cambaridae; genus Procambarus; species Procambarus virginalis. The sequence continues at coordinate 156,630 of WNGS01009430.1, forward strand.
ATAAACGACAAATTTACTCTATGGTGGATAGATAAAGAAAAGAGCAAATCCACCTTGAAATAAGATTGAAAAAAAAACATTATGGAAAAGCTAGTGTTTGCAAGAAATGTGAACTCTTGAAACTATCACCAAAAAATTCAGCCTGTAGTTGATGAATTTTCAGGCAGTGATCTTGACATTACAGAAAGTGAGTGATCCGTTTCCTTGCGGTTACCTTGCAATGATTTCGGGGCTGAACGTCTGTGGCCCGGTCCCTCGATCTGGCCTCCTCGTTGCTAGACTGGTCAACCAGGCTGTTTGACGCGGCTGTTCGAAGCCTGATATTTGAATAACAGCCTGGTTGATCAGTTATTCTTTCTTGGTGCTTATCAAATTCTCTTGAACACGGCGAGGGGTCGGCTAGTTATGCCCCTTATGCGTAGAGGATGCATGTCGAACAGTCTCAGGCCTCTGATGTTCATAGTTCTCCGAGTACCTATTGCACCTCTGTTTCTCAACTGTGGTATTCTGCCATGCCTTCTGGTCTCATGTGGTTTTGTTTGTGTGTGCAGGTTTGGGATCAGCCCAACTAATATTGTAATCATGTAAATTGTGACGTGTTGATAGTTAAATGTCAAACTTGAACAGCAGGTGAGGATGAGATACAAAATGAATGTTGTTGTTGATGTGGCTATCGATACAGCCCCACGCGCAGGTGCTTCATTTACCACTAGAACCCCACGTAACAGTTCTAGTGAAGCCTGGTCTACTGACAACACTGCACCATTTCTACAGTTTTTTACTGGACCACCAGGCTTGACTGTCACAGCCCCAACAACTCCTCAGGGATTTATTGATATTTATTATGTAAGATTTAGAAATAGTTGGCATTTGAAACAAATTTGAATGCACGACAAAGCCTGTTCAGTGCTCCTAATCAAACAAAGAATGAGCGAGAAGACCTGAATGTAAAAGAGCTAGCCAGATATTTGCGACTGACAGAGTTGATGGAAAGTGTGAGGGGTGCCAATAATGTCACAGTACTGGTAAAATGTGGCGTGTAGTAGCTTTGTTTTTGTAGAACTTCTAAGTGATATTTAACGATTGATAAGTATTTTCATACTCGGAATAATAATGCCATTCCCGAAAACAATACTCATTAAAGTTAGAACAATAATGGTATATCTAACAAGTTCAAAACATACTATATACCTTAGAAACATATGTGTGGATGACGGCACAAGGACATTGTGGGAACGCCAATCTTCAAAAGATTTTAATCCAAATAAACCAGTTGCGTATGGAGTAAGGCTGTACATGCTAGATGAATCATAGACTGGTTACATCTTTGATTTTGAAGTATATGGAGGAATTAGGAAGACAATTCATAGGGCATGAGTTTGATGGCACCACAGAGGAGCAAAGGTTACCATTTTATATATGGATAGCTGCTATAATTCCCTTCAACTTAACGAACAGCATCTTAAACAAGGTATACACCTGAGATACTCGCAGTTTACAGCGTGGTGCACAGAAAGATCTTCAGCTAGAACCAAAGAGGAAACATGGTATTAATGAATGAAGCCATAGGAGCCGTGATGAGGGCTTGAACCTATTCGGTGGGTGTTCCCACACACACGCCCTAGTCAACTAGGCCAGGACATGGTACAAGGATTGCAACCTGGAGTTCTACTGAACACACAAGGTTTTCCTGAGGCTTCTACTGAAGCTGGGCCAGGAGTTCCACATAATCCCCCCATGCACTCTGGTTCTGTCATCCAGGAATGTTCTACCTCTGGCTCTCCTTCTTTAATACACAGTAATCACACTAACGTGACTGCATCAATGAGAAAATCCGTTGAAGACGTGCTGAGTATTCGAACCCGGGCGTGTGCGTGGGAACACCCACCGCATTGGTTCAAACCCTCATCACGGCTCCTACGAATTTTCTCATTGATGCAGTCACGTTAGTGTGATTACTGTGTGTAGAGTATTATGTTGAAGGGTCCTTTCCACTGGTACGTTAATGAAGATTTTCCAAGTCAAGGAAATCCAAGATCTTGTGGGGTTTTCATAATTTAATTAAGAACGACGAATTCGTTGATAGATTTAAAAGGGACTGGTTGGGATGCATAGATATATTATTTGGTTCAATCTCTGCGAGTATACAAGGTGGCCTGAGGATCTACAAAATTATAGGCCTAAGAAGTTAGCCAGGTTTGTGGGTCTTCACATTACCATTGACAAAAAAGTAACACGATTCAAAATAAACTTGCTTTCTAATTTTAAGCCTCCATCACTGCATTCGCTGCATCTGTGAGTTCACAAGATTTTAAAGATTCTCTGTTTAAGCTGTCCTCAGAGCAAGTCCATTCCATCCAGAGGTCGATCCCAGAGATGTATTCATCAATTTTAAGATGTTGTTCATTCAAAATAGGCATTTTCTTTAATATAAATAAATTTCCTTATGTATTAGCAAACTGTGCATATTTAGGCATTGGTTAGGTATTTAGGTTCTGTTGGCGATTATTTGTATTTGTACTACGTGGGTGAAGCATTTGTTTACCCGAAACAGTTTGCGTAATAGTGGCTTCATAGATTGTGTAACTCCTGTTGCTACAATTTGTACATTTCTACTACTTTGTTCTTTGAACACATTCTTTTAAATAAAATTGATTGTATTGCATCTGCCGCTTTGTGGTTCGAACAAGAATCATCAGTGAAGCACTTGTTCAAGAAGTGTTCAAATACCATCAGGTGAATCATGTAATAACTGTTTTTCATTCATAAACGGAATTTGGCTGGTGCATGGAATAGATTTTGCCTTTTGTTAATGAGGACTGGTTGATACCTGGTTGATACCTGGTTGATGGGGTTCTGGGAGTTCTTCTACTCCCCAAGCCCGGCCCGAGGCCAGGCTTGACTTGTGAGAGTTTGGTCCACTAGGCTGTTGCTTGGAGCGGCCCGCAGGCCCACATACCCACCACAGCCCGGCTGGTCCGGAACTCCTTGGAGGAATAAATCTAGTTTCCTCTTGAAGATGTCCACGGTTGTTCCGGCAATATTTCTTATGCTTGCTGGGAGGACGTTGAACAACCGTGGACCTCTGATGTTTATACAGTGTTCTCTGATTGTGCCTATGGCACCCCTGCTCTTCAATGGTTCTATTCTGCATTTTCTTCCATATCGTTCACTCCAGTACGTTGTTATTTTACTGTGTAGATTTGGGACCTGGCCCTCCAGTATCTTCCAGGTGTATATTATTTGATATCTCTCTCGTCTTCTTTCTAGTGAGTACATTTGGAGAGCTTTGAGACGATCCCAATAATTTAGGTGCTTTATCGCGTCTATACGTGCTGTATATGTTCTCTGTATTCCCTCTATTTCAGCAATCTCTCCTGCTCTGAAGGGGGAAGTGAGTACTGAACAGTACTCAAGACGGGACAGCACAAGTGACTTGAAGAGTACAAGCATTGTGATGTGATCCCTGGATTTGAAAGTTCTCGTAATCCATCCTATCATTTTTCTGGCTGTGGCAATATTTGCTTGGTTATGCTCCCTAAACGTTAGGTCGTCAGACATCATTATTCCCAAATCCTTTACATGCTGTTTTCCTACTATGGGCACATTTGGACTGGCTGCCCTTGGGACGTTGAATAGTGGGGGTCATTTTAGGCGAGGTAAAAAGGTTAGGGGGCATTAGGTCAGATAATGTATCACCTGTGATCTGGGGGAAAAGCACTTATAAACCTAGACATGTTAATAAATGTGCGAGTTATGGGAGGAGCAAACATTATCTTTTAGGAACGGGAGCGTATAGATTTTCACTTGTGTCCTGGTCTTTGAACTGACGTGATCAACTCTTACTCAGAACCTCTGTCATAGTAAGAAAATGTCTGGAACTAACTGAGTTTTACACTGTGTTATTGTAAATATGTGTTTGGGAGGGGAAGAGTGCGCTACCTTTTTTAAAACAGTGCATAGGATCGTATTTAAGTTTATTTTCATGGGTGCTTTAGGGTGTAAGCTAAATTTGCGTAGGTGCATATAGAATAATAATGGGTTTGCTTGTGGCCTTAGATAAGTGCAGGTAGCTCGCACCTGCTTGTACATCGAAATTTACTTGCTTTTTATGGGGGGTAAGTAAGTAAATATGTATGTTTTATACTTTACTCTGGATTCTGTTCTTTTACAGTAGATGAAGGAAGGATTATTGTGAAGGGGGGGTGTTTTTGTAATAAATATAGAGTAGAAAAGTATGGGGCTCAAGGACCTGCTGAAGACTATTTTTTTTAGAAGAGGAATGAAAGCAGAGACATCAGATGTTAACCCTGACTCCCCTGCTTCCCCTGAGGTTGTTGATGAAGATATAGGCGCTGCTGATGCTGTTCTGGAACAAGGGGATGGTGATGTTGGACCTAGTGACGATCTTGTTAGCGCAGAAAAATCTGTTGGTAGTAGTAGTAGTGATGATGAAACGGTAATGTTTGCAGAGGGAAAAGCTCCCCCTGAATATAAAGCGAACGAAATATTAGTTAATAAAACGTTGTCACCGCAGCCGGGGTATAGCGGCTGGAGCTCCCCCGATTATGTACGAGCAGTAGGGACTAAACCCATAAAACAAATAAGTTAAACTTCTCGAATTGATGAGTATATTATTTCAGATAGCGATGAAGAGATTTATAAATGTTTAAAAATTCCTGGTAGTAGTCCTAAGGCATCTTCAGTAAAATATTCTCATTGTGGTCAGTGATGAAGCGATGACCCTGATTTTCAGGATCAACCTAAAGAAACACCGAGATATAAGCGTAAGAATAAATTCGGTTGTAAGAGAAAGTTAGATTTTAAGAAGCCACACATATATAAATAGAAATATGTTCTTTCTTTATATGTTATTTTATGATTAAGGAACTACTCTTTTAGTTATTACCTACTTAAATTAAAATACCAAATTCCTAGAAAACATATGTTTAATAAAAGTGTATAATGAACTACTCTTAGTTATTACCTACTTAATGTTTTTTTTTTTTTTGGCTGGAGAGGGACTTGGAGAGGGACTTGATTGGAGATATTTATGTTTGATGATCTAAGGCTAGCGGGAATGGTAAAGTGACCAAGAAATACATTTTAACAGAAATGTAAGTTTGATATGAAAAGCTGAACTAGTTATAATTTGGAGAGAAATTTTATGTCTGAGGTTGTCTTAGAGAATAATATTGATGTCTTTGAGAACAAGTTTGATGAACGAAAATGTCTTAGGAAGCTTATCTGATGAACTAAAGATTACTTAGAGAATAACATTTGATAACTCTGAGAATACCTTTGATGACTACATTTAACTTTTTTGATGGCTCTGAGGACAGCATTGTTGAACGAGGATGTCTCAGAAGGCTTCTCTGAATAACGAAGGTGACTCTGAGAATAACTTTGATGTCTTAGAGAACAACTTTTGTTAGCTCCGAGATTAACTTTGACGACTTAGAGATTAACTTTGAGGATATGAGAGTACCTTTTGATGACTCTGCGAATGACTTTTATATCTTAGAGAACAACTTTGATGAACGAAGACATCTTAGAAAGTTTCTCTGATGAACGAAACGTTACTTAGAAAATAACATTTGATAACTGAGAATACCTTTGATGACTGAGAATAACTTTTTGGTAGCTCAGAGAATAACTTTAGATGACTGAGAATAACTTTGATGGACGAAGATATCTTACAGAACTTGATGACCGAGATTAACTTTTGAGTACATGAGAATACCTTTTGATGACTTCGAGAATGACTTTTGAGAACATGAGTAGAATTTGATAGCTCAGATAATAACTTTAGATGTCTCTGAGAATAAATTTGGTGAACGAAGTTGTCTTAGAAAGCTTCTCTGATGAACGAAAGGTTACTTAGAGAATAACATTTGATGACTGAGATTAACTTTTTGATGATTCTGAGAATAACTTTTGAGGACGCGAGTAAATTTTTGGAGTGTTTGATTTTCTTTGATATCTTTCAGTGTGTCCTTGATGTCTCGAAGAGTGTCTGACTATTTTTCTTATGCCATGAAGTATACTGTTAGTTACGAAAGTGCTGAAAGAAGTTACATTTTACTTTTTAGTTGAAGAAAGACATGAAAATATGATGAGTGACTATTTTTTTGTGCTCAACAAAGTATAAATGTCAGTTAAGAACAGCGGTGATAGATATCTTTGGCTATTTTTTCTTACTTGACAAAACATAATGGCTGTTGAGAAAGTGTTAAAAGAAGTTTCCTTGACAATTTTTTAGCTAAGAGAACGGTCATTTTAATTAAGAACAATATTGAACGTGGTTAATTCTGACTATTTTTAGTTGATTGGATAATAAGTTTAGTTGAGAAATGACGAAAGTGACTGTTTTAGTTGATTGGCGAATGATTTTAGTTAAGGAATGTTAAGAAAATGTCTTGGTACATTTGATTTTAAAGAAAAGGGTGAACATAGGGAACATATGGGGAACATGACAGAGAACATGTAAGAAAAGTTGATGAACACAGTGAACATGAATATTGAGTATAAAAGTTGTACAGAGAACATGTAAGGCACTGTAATGAACGGGTAAGAACATGTAGTGGAGGGATGGAGGACAATTGTAAAAGTTAGGCGAAGAACATGTGCGAACGTGTAAAGGATTGAGAGAGATTGTAAGCGTCGGTACTGAGATGTGCGGAACACATGCTAGAACATGTAAGTAAGAAAGTGTAGTGAGATGCGAGGCGAACATGCGGCGACTTGTAATGGAAGGAAGGAGTTGGGTATATTTACATACTAGTCATGTTAAAATATGATAGGATACACGGTAATAGTTGTTTAAGTCTTATGGAAAGAATTAGAGAACATGTAAGACTAAGTACTGATCTGAACTTAGAGAATATGCTATGAATGGGGATAGAATGCAAATTAACAGCTATATTTAAATTTATGAGACTTGGATGAGATGGGGGAAGGGGGGAAGATAAGGAGGAAGGCGGGAGGGGGTGAAAAGATAATTATGCAGGTGCGGTTAGGTGATTACTCTGATAAAGAGTTTGGCTGGAGAGGGACTTGATTGGAAATATTTGTTTGATCTAAAGCAGAGGAAATGGGACTCGGCTAATGTCCTGATTTATTTTAAAACATTAAAAATATGGTGATCATAAATCTTAGGGGATTTGGTCCGATAATAAAGAACTTGTACAAATGAGGTAAGCAGGGAACAAGAGTTGAAACTCGGTAATTGTTCAGAACTATTTTATTGTGTCTGAAATACAGATATTTAAAATTTCAGAAAAATTTATTGGTTATTTACGAAGATACGAGAGAGAACTAAGGTGGAGGACGAGAGTTAGAGCTTGGTATCTAAATTGTCATATTGTACTGTGTATGAAATAGCCACGTTTTAAATTTTAAGGGTTTTTCTTAGATACTAAGGAAGATACGAGAGGGAACTTAGGCAGAGGACAGGAGCTGGAGCTTGCTTACTGAGTTGATTTGATTTACTACGTCTGAAAAAAAAGCCTTTAAAATTTCAGGGGATATGGCTGTTAGAATTCAATATACGACAGGGGACTAAGCTAGAACTTGCTTACTGACTCAGTTGATTTGTGTAAAACTGACTCGTTTAATGTAAAGGAACTAACATTACGATGTCTAAAATAGTTGTACGGATTTATGAACGAATAATATAAAGATAATGAAGAAAGAGAGGGTAAGGTAATAGAAGGAGAGGGCGAGGGACTGTCCAGATATTACAGTGACACTAAGATAAGATTATGGCGATGATACCTGTTTGGCGGGGTTGGAATAGGTGACGCGGGAGTGTGAGGTGGGGGCAGGTGATGAGAGGTGCGAGGTAGGAACAGGTGTTGCGGCGACGCTAAGATAAGATTACGGCGGTGACCTGGATGCGAGGGGGGTGAGAGGTAGGAACAGGCGACGCAGGTTTGGGAGGGAAGGAAGAGGGGGGGGGGGGTGAGAGGTAAGGTGATGCGGTGGGTGGGAGGGGTTGGCTGGGTAATTAATGACGCCTTATGTAGCTGGCTAAAGCTGCAGTTTTAGTTATATAGACATATACACGTTTCTAAGTAAGAATTCTACTTAAGCTTATACGGACTAAAATAACTGTTTATGACGTTTATTCTCGGCAATACGAAAGCCAACTTCGCCCTGACTTTTTATAACAAACTTCTAAGATCTCTGAACTTATTTTCCTCATAAGAACTCTTAATAAACTTCTACGATCTCGGAAATTATTTTTATCATAAGAAACCTCTAAGAGCATATTGACCCTTTTCCAAAGTTCGTTGAATCCGGTGAGGCGTAGCGGAACTTTGCCTGAGAAAAAAAGGGTCCATACGCCCCTGAGGCGTATCGGTCCTTTTCCCTGAAAAAGGGGCCCATACGCCGCCATCCCTACTACTGACGTTGTATACGAAGAGCCCAATATTAGCCATATTCACCGTTACTGCTAATACCTCTACTCATCCCCACACGAAACGGTCTATTTTCTTCCTTAGTAGGGTGTTAATTTACGAGGATCGTCTCCCCTGTTCATGTGGTATAATATATTGGTGATATCCAGCTAACCTGAAGGATTTCGTGGCTGGGTAGACAGTTTCTTGCAAAACTATTACATATGTTTGTGTACCGATTACAGCTTCCTGAAGAGTGGGTTTTATTTCTAAGACATCGTTTGTTCCAATGAAGAACTCGTAATGAACAGACAACGGTTTTTGTTTGTGTGCCTTTCCTAGTAGAACTCTCCTGAATGGACCACCATATTCTCCACTTCGCTAGCATGTCCGCCCTGCAAATCGACTGAATTGACTGTTTATATCCGTCTCCTTCACTGTAATTACAAGAAATCGTTGATCTTTATGTCCCTACTGGGGCGCTTCCTGCGTTGCCTTCTGTTTATCATTATGGTCTGATGTGAACCCTATCACCGAAACCTGTTATTGGTAGTCTATGTCCATGTATTTGCCCTCTTGTGCTACTTCTTGTCTTGTAACGGTTGTTCTTGTGGTAAATGTGGTCTACTGCACGATCTTCTCAATTATTACACAAGCGATTGCTTAGTCTTTTGTTGAGAGGCATTCTGCCCCATCTGTAAGCAATTGGTAATGGTCATGACCATGATCTACAATGTTTTTCATCTGGACCTCCGTAAAACTGTAAATCTGTTTATAGACTCCGAAAATTATTGTATTTTGTTTCCATGTTGTACTTCTGCAGTGGTTTGTGTGCAGGTTTCTGATTTGGAGTTGTGGGATGAATTGTGTTCTATGATGCGTTGGCTTCTGTTGTAGCTGTGCACGGGTGTTCCAGACATTAATGTTGGCGTATGTACTGCTCGTCTGTGATTATCCTGACCTAAGCTGCCTTTCCATGTGGTGACGTGTCACCGCTTGCATTCAAGATTTGCCTGTGTTCGAGGGATTGGATCCAGTGGAAGTCCGCCCTGGATATTCCAACAGCACGACTCTTATGCGTCTTTCTGAAGGGTCCGGCTTTTCCAAGCAATTCAGGGTTTCCTTGCAAGAATGTTACCATTGTCTAGGTAATTTGCATTCTTATGGTCTTGCTGTATCATAATTTCTTCTTTCACGTTGACAGTGATGGAATTTTTGAGCTCTTGTTGGCGCTTTCCATTGCCCGGTTACTCTATGCCACATGCTGTAGGAAAGTTGTCTGTATTATGGGGTTTTGGAATTTTGCAATTCTAAATTTGCAATTTGGAAAGATGTGCAGAGTCTGTCACTGGCTGGTGTGTTTGACTGTGCTGTTCACTCTACGTATATTATTACATAAGAATCTCTGGATTCTTGCTGATAGAAGTACTTTGTGGTAGCCTCGATAGCAGTTTTCTTCTCTACTTGCTGTCCCTCGTTGTCTGAAAACTGTTTCCATTTCCTCTTCGACTTCTGTTGACGTCTCTCCGTAGTGAGAGCCGATCACATCCCTATCTAATGACAGGACCACTACTCCTAGGTCTGGATAAATTTATTTCCCTTCAACTGAGGTCGTAAAATGACTTTCCCAGGTGGAATCTGGGATACCTAACACCTAATTGAGCAATTTGGTCTACCTTTTCCTGTGATGATCAGTACACTTTAAAGGTGTGTCACTGTGGCACTGCTCACACAAGGTAACGACTTGCTCAGTGATACGGCCCTCAGAGACATGAAAATAATAGATCATTGGGAGCCGGGTGACCCGACCACTGCGGTAACAGTGTGCGCAAAACTAGCCAAAACTAGCGACAACAGATAGTCTGCAATCGTATTTATCCAAGAATTGCAGAAGAAAACTGCAAACTTCCCAAAAATATTTGCAGCAGGCACTCCTGGCGGGTCCGGACACAGGAATACAGTCAACATGTTACATCAAGAGCTTTGAGTCTGGGTATTGGTGGGTAGTTCCTCAAAAAACTGCGAGAATTTGAACTGATGGTTGCTCGAATCTGGAAGGTTTCCCGAGAAACCCGGGTGCTGCCTGCTGTACCAATGGCGCCGGCGGCGAGTCAGGCTGGCTGGTGATCGGCTCATTCCAGTTATGTAGGTCATTATGAACATTCTCCACAGCCTATTGTTCATAGTTACGACTACCTCTAGCCTGACGCTTCCACCAGTCGTAATTTTTATTATATCTTCGTCCAATTCTTAATGGTTAGACCAAGCCATTATGTAATATTTTTTATAGCGTATGCCGTTACACAGACACCAAACACGTTTTATACCTCCCAATTATTAAAGTTTCAAGAACACACTCCTGACCGCACGCACTCCTGGAGGACCACACATATGCAGTCAATATGTAACAACAGCTACGGAAATCCCTGTCCTCGTATCACTGGAGATTGCCGCGAACCCATAATGTTTCGTCAGAGAATATTTAACAAGAGATTACGATTCAGCAACAGATGCTATGCATGGATTGTCCACGGGAGCATCGAAGGCTGCCAAGTACCATATTCTTACACGTTTCCCCGACTGTGTACGCCACGAGCAATCTCTAGCAGCTTCAATCATCAGTACTACAGGTACAAGCGTTACCATCATCCTCCTCCTTGTGGTTCCTGAACCTCGGGCAGCTGTAAGTGCTTGACCGCATTGGCCACCCGGGTCTGTGGCCACAGCCACCATCTTGTGTAAATAGGGACACCTGGATGTGGATTTGATTGTCAAGAACATACTTTGTGTGTGTTGAATTGTCTTCCACTGTGACTTGTCCATGCATCATAGTCCCCATCAATTTGCCTGTCGGTGCCTGAATAGGTGAAGGCCGAGTCTTGGAGACGAAGAGTACCTGACCCATCCCTGGCGTGTCCTACACTGGGCCAGTTGTCCTCAGGAGAATCGGTAAGTATAGAAGAAATATCTATTTAACAACGCACATTTTAACCATTTGTCGAGATTAAATGCTCTTTGTTATACATAGTTTATATCAGTATCTTGACTGGAGCCTTTGTAAATCGTTGAAATTTGGGGAGAGGACAAGGCCATGTTTGGTGAGGCACGATCAAAGTGTTAAGAAAAGGTTTCCCTCGAGTGGGTTGAGTACCCATCCAGTAAGATTGACATGTACCTCTCGATACACTGGAGCAAATCACACTAACCTGATGTATCAATGAGACATATGGACGCGTGGTGAGGTTCCGAAAATATGCGCTGGGCATTCACAGGAACACCCCAGCAACCAGGCCATGATATGATCAAAGGATTGCCACCTGGGTTCTACTGTATCCTGTAGGCTTTAGTGGAAGCCCCGGGAACCCCCGAAAGATCAGTTGGGCCTACATGGTTTTACCATGGTTTTACCATGTAGAGCTTGGTTGTCTGTGCGTGTCGTCTGGGAATGTCCAGCGCATAGGTTGCCTGTGCGCACGAGGGCTTTAAGTTGTTACAGATTTTCATTGAGAGTTCAAGAACGCATTATCATAACTCTCAAATTCTAGTGTTCGTTTTTACATTAGGAGATCTATGATTAACAGTCAGTATAATAAACACACTAGATTACCCTCAATACTCGCTATCAACATTCAAAATATTATAAATTACTTTGTCAAACCTTTTTATTAAACATTTTTATTATATGCAGCATAATACATGGTGCTCAATACACTGGAAAGACAACCTTACAGTTACGTTAGGAAAGTTAGGTTGGGTTGAATAGTTAATGTACGATTCTTAACGCAAGTTAATAAAAAAAATAGGTGTCACTTAGATGGAGGGAGCTGGTAGGTGGTGGATAATGGCATGAACCGTTAAATGATTGTGGATTAACAGGACGCTGGATCGCTGGTAGCTGAATGGCGCTTTAACAGGGCGCACTGAATGTACTTTGTGTTTGTATCACACTTAATTCGCTATTTTACATACAATAGGACTACTTAGGCTAGGGAAGGATAGTTAGTGATGCAGACATTTACACTTAATGCGTAGAGTGGGAGGAGCCTGGTCGGGGGGGGGGGAGCACTGTCCGCTGATGAATGGAAGGGGAAACAGTCACGAAGAGGTTTTACAGTTACTTGTACGGGAAAGAATTCACTGATAACAGTTAGTGCATTTCACAACCCCTAAACGTTCGTCTGCCTTGCTTTTACACTAACCTCGACATGCATATCTACTATCTGTCAACCTTAACTGTTTCACAGAATCAATTTGAAACTTTCCTTGAAGTAACCTTTACATTTTTATCTGCTAAATTCTTTTTTGGTTCACTGAAATTGACAATTTGAAACTCTTCCCTAAAAGTTTCTCCCAAAACAAGCCTGATGCTTATTATCTCTTCTCATGTTAATCCTTAATTACAGTGTATGAAATCTATCGTACGAATCAATTTGAAGCATTTAGAATTCACCTCCAATTTCCCCCTTCCTCCCCCTCATTCTTACCCCGACAGTTCCCATGCATGTGCCATGAAATTCAGTTAAAACCATACTTACACTTAATGTACGACAAATCGTCGTACTATTAGTGTAGGGGGGGGCGACGATTGATGTTTTCCTTTTTACGATGTCAAATGATGTTTCCTTTTAACGATGTCAAATGATGTTTCCTTTTAACGATGTCAAATGATGTTTCCTTTTAACGATGTCAAATGATGTTTCCTTTTAACGATGTCAAATGATGTTTCCTTTTAAATTTGTTCAACATTTGTGCTAGTTCTTGTCCTATTTTTGGCATGCAACTGTCCGAAAGTAATTAATTATCACAAGAAGGCACCCAAACCTGGGAGGCTATGTAGCACCATCGAACGTGCGGAATACATCAGAGGGGCCGCTAAATGTCAGCTAAGGATGCCAATAGAGAAAGTAGAAACGCCCAAGGCAAACGATATCAAAGGTATCCGATTCGCCAAGAATTCAGCTTGTCACAGAAAAGCCACCACTTCACTATCTCCTGACTGTCAAGCAAACTACGACCTTAGAAGTAAGAGCTTTAAAGTCCCCTAATCTTGCAGTAACCACCCTGAAGCCCTCAACACAACCACTCTTCTGTTCCAAAAGGTGTCCCAGCAGCTGGACACCCCTCAAACACTGTCAAGCAGTTTCCTCCCCCGCGATAACAGCCTGACGATTAAATGTGACCTCAGCACATGGAAAAATATTACTAAAAATTTTTTACCACTTGTTGGCTATTCCTGCCGTGCCACCTCTTGGGTGCCCTAACCTTTATCAATTAATCAATCAATCCTCACTGGGCAACCCGTCCTCCGCAAAATTTAATAAAGTTCAATATTGGATTGTATTAGTTGCGTGCATAGGAGACATACTAAAACATAATAGTTTCCCTTGAAAATCTTCATAGGAAACACCGACCTTACCTAACCTGCTAAGTAGTATGTTAAGACAAGGTCGGTGTTTTCTATGAGGAGTTTCAAGGAAAACTATTAAGTTAAGTATGTCACCTATGCACATAACTAATGTCAATATTGACTTATTCAATTTTGTCTGAGGACGGGTTGCACTGGGAGGGGGGGGGGGGTCGACCTCCTTCAGCGTAGGACCACAGTCCTCCAGCAGGTTGGCCGCTCCACCGCAGGTGCACTCTGTCGCTGTCTCACCAGGCAGTAGAAACATATATGTACTGTCCACAGCCTAATCGTACTATGATCCTAGAAACACATTTAGCAAATATCAAAACTATACAGGAAGGCTATCTTGCCTAACAATCAAGGAAAATATGGGAGGGAAAATTTATTTACCTAAACGTGTCCTGCCCTAGGTCTAATATACTACTATTAAAATGCACGACCCACAGCAGCAAGCAACCAAGCCTTCACGATAAAATATCGCCAAGATCTGATACGTAATCAGATACACAAGGCAGAAAAGGAGATCAAAGATAACAAAGCGCAACTACTAAATGCTACAGACCAATGGAGAAACGCCACATCGACGAAGACCTCCGTACTCGAATCGACCAACACCGACCTCCTTACAGATCGACATCGCCACAGCACCAAAACCAGGATCATCAAGGAACTGAACATTATTTGGAGGACCTGTGGCGATTCCACGACCCAGAGATGGCTTATTAAACCTTGCTGGAATCAAAATCACTGAGGACCAAATCATCTTAAATCTGGGTACAAACTCACGTTATGTCTAGACCAATTGACATGACCAATTTTCGTCCCTTGCACCGCTGCTTTTCCTTATTCTCATATCAGATATAGACAAAAATACCAAGTCATAGCTTCGTATCATCCTTTGCAGACGACACAAAAATCAGTCAGAAAATTACCTCGGCTGAAGACATTGACAAACTTCAAGCTGATCTTAATAACGTTTTCGACTGGGCATCAGAAATAAAATGATGTTTAACAGTGATAAATTCCAGGTACTCAGGTACGGTAAAAATGAGGACCTTAAACATAATACATGGTACCAAACACAATCAAATATGCCCCATATAGGAAACAGCAGTGTAAAGGATTTGGGAATAATGGATGTTCTGACGACCCTAACGTTTAGGGAGGCATAACCCAAAGCAAATATTGCGACCAGCTAGAAAAATGATAGGACAAGATTACGAGAACATTCAAATCCCAGGGGATCCATCACAATGCTTGTACCTTCTTCAAGTCACTTGTGTTGTCCCGTCTTGAGTACTGTTCAGTACTCACTTCCCCGTTCAGAGCAGTAGAGATTGCTTAAATTGAGGGAATACAAAGAATATATACGGCACGCAAAGACGCGATAAAGCACCTAAATTATTTGGGATCGTCTCAAAGCCTCCAAATGTACTCACTAGAAAGAAGACGAGAGAGATATCAATAATATACACCTGGAAAGATACTGGAAGGTCCAAAGTACCAAATCTACACAGTGAAATAACAACGTACTGGAGTGAATGATATGAAAGAAAATGCAGATAGAACCAGTGAAGAAGCAGGGGTGCCATAGGGCACAATCAGAGAAACACTGTATAAACATCAGAGGTCCGTGGTTGTTCAACGTCCTCCCAGCAAGCATAAGAAATATTGCCGGACACAACCATGGACATCTTCAAGAGGAAACTAGATTTATTTCCTCCAAGGAGTGCCGGACCCACCGGGCTGTGGTGGGTATGTGGGCCTGCAAACCCGTGTCCTCGCCAATTCATATAGTCAATCTTGACTTATTAATTACGTGCATAAGGTGACATACTTAACAAGTTTCCCTTGAAATCTCATAGAAAACACCGACCTTACCTAACCCTTATGGTAGTATGTGTAAATAAGCATCTTATAGCTTCGTAATTACAATTGTTACTTAACCTATTATAGGTATAGGTTAGGTAGAATGTAATTACGAAGCCATAAGATGCTTGTCTTAACATACTAACAACGTTAGGTAGGTCGGTGTTTTCTATGAAATTTTTCAAGGGAAACTTTTATGTTAAGTATGTCACCTATGCACATAACTAATGTCAATATTGACTATATTAAATGGCGAGGACCGGGTGTGGGCTTGCGGGCCTCTCCAAGCAACTGCCTAGTGGGCCAAACTCTCAATTCAGCCTGGCCTCGGGCCAGGCTGGGGAAGTAGAAGAACTCATAGAACCCCATTAACAGGTATCAACCAGGCCCGGAAAGTGGAGTTGGAGATCCTATTGGACGACAGTCGCCCCTCCCTGTCCAGCTCTTTGCTGCCGTGAGGGGGCTTGGTGGGCAGCTCCCGGAGTGTGATGCTCCTTGGGGCGGTCCCCTGTCCTTTTGTACCCTTGTGCTCCTGCTGTTGTCCTCTCAAATTTTGCTGGACGCCTTTTCCTTTTGTGTCGTTTTTCTACTCCCCCCCCCCCCCCGCCGTTCTTCTCCTTCTCGTTGTCCATTTCCTGCTGACCTTGTGCCTGTTTTGATCATTTTTGGCCTTCTTTGTGGTTTTGACGCCTGGGTGCTTGAGGAGGCATACTCTTGCACCCGCAGAACTGTAGTAACCAACGTAGAGAGCGAGGGGAACCTTTTGTTGTCAATCCACCTTTCGTCACTGAACCCGATCTCGGACTGACGGTTCTTAAGTTGGCCGTTTGTGGGGCGTATACCTCACGACCAACCCCTAGGGGACCCTGGCTTGATCGGCGATAGCTGGGATTGTGTGGTTGTCACTACCTCTAACTGTGGCCTCCATGGTGAGTGTGGGACACATTCGTGAGTGGAAAGTGTTCTCTTTTGTGCTATGTTGGATGAATGTCCTCTTGTACCCTCTCAGGCTCGTTGGGTGGGCGACCAAGCCCCCGAGTCAGACTGTATTTGGAAGACCAGGGTCTCTAGCTCCCACTGTTGGGCCCCGAACTTGCTCCTCCTTTGACCCTCCTGACAGTCCCCCTCGGCTCCCCTCCCTCCGTGGTTGGGTCGAGCCCCATGCCCCAAGTGGTGACCACCTCATCCCCTGGCACGGCCCAGTCTTTAAATTGTGACAACTGTGCCTTTTCAAACCCCCTCTCTCTGGGGGTCTCAACGCCATCCTCGACACGGCCTCACTCGCTCGATTCCTTCCTGTGCCGATGTGTATCAGGCCTTGTTTGGTCCTGCTTCGTGGGTCAAATACTTTGATCTCCTCCCGCTTGATTCTGCACTACGGAACCTTGTTGATTCCGTAGATGTCTCTGTTACTTTCCACCCCACCGGTCTCGGTGCGTGTGTCGTTGCTGCTGCTCCTAAGGATGCAGCCCTCCCGCCTTGCCGCCTTGTCCTCCCTTGGCGAGACCCCTGTCCACGTCTCCAAGAACGCCTTGGGTTGAACGCCAGGGTTGGCACTATTCTCCTCCCACCCCATGTTGCTACTGGTGTTCGGAATCTCCAGGACTACCACGAGGATATTTGTACATATCCTGGATGCCCAGGGCCAATCTGTCCTCCAGGTAGACCCTGTTATTCGTCCCCTTTGTGTCGTCGGCCGTCAACCCCTCCTTGTTGTGAAGATACCTTTGATGGTAGGACCCTTCTGGCCGTCTGTCCTTCTTGCTGGTACCAGGTGCTCCGTCCAGGAGTACATTCACTCTCCTCGACTCTGTAGTAAGTGCTGGAGGTTGGGGCATGGTGCCCTCCGCTTCTCTGGGACTCACTCCTCTCGTCCTTTGTGTGGGGGGCGTAGGTCACCAAGTCTGAGCGCACTTCTCCCCAGGCTCACCTGCCTCAATTGTGGTGAGGCCCACTCGACCTTCTCCCGTGGTGGTGTGTGTATACAGTACAAGCTTGAGGCAGCCGTCCTCAACTTAAAACCGGGAGAGCATTTATCTTTTCCTGAAGCAAGGCGCCAGGTTCGCCGGCTCCCACCTTATGCTAACGTATCTTATGCTCGCGTGTTGTGCTCTCCCTCTCCTCGTTCTTCCCACCTTCCTCAGATTCGAAATTACCGTTCCCAGGCCTTGGACCCTGATATGCCCACCGCTCCCTCCTCTGTTTAATTGAGGTTCTGTCCCGACGGGTCCCCCTCCTGGTGCCTCTGTCTGGGGTTCCTTCTTTCTGCCCGGTCTGTCATGTCTCCTGTGTCGTTTTCCTCGTCTCCCTCCGATCCTTCTCCGTCTATTGGATCTCCACGCCGCCTGTCGGTGCGGGATGATGTCCATCGCTCTCCCAACAGCAGTCGTGTATGCCCTCGTTCAGCTTCTGTTGGAGACACTGGAATCCATTGCCCCAGTACGTAAGTTGTTGGGACTCTTGTCTCTGAGTCAGAAGCGAAAGCCTGGATCCTTCTCATTCCTCCCCCCTCCCCCCGGTGGGTAAAAAGGGCTATCGCTTTCTTTCTCGCCTCCTTCGTCCTGACTCTCGCTCCGTCCCCTTCCATTTAGGTGTTACGACGCCCCTGTTCCTGCTATGGAGGTCCCTTCGGCCCTCGATTCGCTTTCCTCTCAGTCGGTGCCCTTGCTTTAGTGCGTTCCCTTGTTCTGTCCCTCCTGCTGCTGTTCTTGACCCTCGTTATTCCCCCCCTCTTCCTCCTCCGGACCCAACTCATCCGCCCCTGGGCAATCCTCTAGCTCCCTTCCTTCCTTTAGTCAGTTTACCCATTCCTCCTAACCCTGACTTCGCTGGCACATGACCATGATCCTGGCCTTTAACGTGCTATGTTCCCTTTTTGCCTTTGTTTCTTCGTGTTCTCTTTTGCTGTCCTTCCTCTTCTCGTCGATGTCTATTCTTCAATGGAACATTCGTGGTATATTCGCCTATTTCCTCGAACTCCCGCTTCTGATTTCGCCCTTTTGGTCTGTCTCCAGGAGCCGATGCTTGGTGCTCGTCTTGTCGCTTTCGTGGCAATGTCCTTTCCTCTCCCACCTCCTAGCTGTTGCTGGGCTCCTAACTCTTCTGCTCTCATGATTCGCGTTCTCATGTTCCCTTTGTCCCCTTACTTTTTCCTTCGCCTCTCCATTGTTCTGCTGATCGTATCTTTGTGGGGTAATGGTACACTGTTTGTTCCATTTATCTCCCCCCCGAGTGTTCCACTTTCTCTTCCCGATCTGAAATACCTACTGGAGGACTTCTTGCCGGAGCCTGTGCTCCTTCTATGTGATTTCAATTGTCATTCCCTTTGGGGTGATGTGCTGACGAACACCTGGGGTCGCCTTCCTGAGCCGTTCATCCTCTCTTTCCCTGCTTCTGAATTCTGGTGAGCCCACGCATTTGGACTCTCGAACTCGCAGCCCTTCCTTTCTTGTTCTTTCCTCCTTGTGCTCGTCTTCTCTTTACGTAGATTCCACGTGGGAGGTTCTTTATGACCTCCATGGCAGTGACCATTTCCGCATCTTTGTTACCTTTTTCTCTCTTGCCACCTAGGGAAGGAGAGGGGAGGGTGAGTTTGTTAAGGACAGCACTGGAACCTATTGATACCCCAGTGCTGCTTCTCCTCTGACCTCATCCCTTCTGCCTCTCCCTCGCTCTATCCTCTTTCATGACACCGTCTTCAAACGCTGCCCTCCGCTCTATTCATCACTCTTCTCTCGGGGCCCACGGAGTGCGTTCCTTGGTGGGAATACAAATTGTGCTCGGGCTGTCCGCTGAAAGCATGCACCCTGGAAGACACCGCCGCCGGCAGACGGTCGATTCTTTCTTTATTTGCGGAAGGCGAGTCCAGTGGCCTGTAGGGCCATCCGTATGCCTAAACATGAATGTTGGGCATCTCTTATGTCTCCACCATTACGTACGAAACTCTTCTGCTGTAGATCTGGAGTGTATCAGCAAGATATCGGGGTACGTTCGCTCCCGATGTCTCACCGGTCCTTCACCTCCGAGGTACTCTTATGGCAGACCCTTTGCAGGTCGTTACCGAACTGGTTTCCCACTTTTCTTCTGTTACCTCCTGGTTTCATCTTCCCCAATCTTTCTTCGTAAACCTGTCTTTGAGTCTCGTCCTTTAAATTCCTGTACTCATCTTCGCCTTCCCTACAACGATCCCTTCTCTCTGAACTTCGGTTTGCCCTAGCCCTCTGCAGTTCTACGGCAGCGGGCTCCGAAGGCATTCATTATGAGACCGCTTCGCCGTCCTTCCTTCGTGCACGTCTCGGTATTCATACCGAGCCTGTATAATCGGATCTGGGAGTCGTCGGCAGTCCCCGAGGACTGGCTCGATAACGTTGGTCTCCCTGTTCACAAACCAGGGTCCTCTGGAGAACATCCCCGAAGGACTTTCGCCCTATTTGCCCTCACAAAGTGTGTCTGCAAACTCTTTGAACGTATGGTTTAACGTTCGTCTGAAGTGGTTCTTGGAACACCGTCACCTCCTCTCACCCCTTCTCAATTTGGTTTTACGCATGTGCCGCCAGCACAACAGATGGTCCTGGTGACTTGGAGGTCTATATTCATACTGCTTTACCTGCAAAAGATCTCCATTGATGCCGTTCTTTTTGACCTGGAAAAGGCTTATGACACCACTGGCGATATCAGTGCAGGGTTCTATCCCAGCTTCATTCTTTTGTGGACCTTCGTGGTCATCTCCCTCTCTTCCTCAGCCGGCTTCCTCTCTCATCGTCCCTTTCGGGCGAGTCCTGGTACCGCTCTCTGCCTCTTTTCAGCAATACGCAAGGTGCCCCGGGTAGTGTTCTGAGCACTACTCTTTCCTGGTTGCCCTCAATGGTCTTCTTTCCTCCTCCATCAGGCGTCTTCTCCGCTCCCTATCTCGATGATCTTACCATTTGCTTTCAGGGTGATGATTTCCCTCTCCTTCAACGCCGGCTTCAACTTGCGCTTGATGCAGTGTCGTCTTG
>WNGS01009430.1:178304-192620 GCA_020271785.1 Procambarus virginalis
TCGGGTGGTACAAGAATTTGACCAACTACAAATAACTTATTTTGATAAAGGAATCAACAGAACAGGTGTTACACCAGGCTTCGATTACTTAAATGTAAGAACATGTTGAAACAAAGATGACTTGAGCTGCAGAAAAAGCCCAGAGGTGGAACGATACATAAATCCACCCTACAAACGTGCTAGGTGACCAACGGAATGTTTTAGTTTGTAAGTAAAGTGCGAGGTTTACGATTGTCACAAATTCACATTTATGGAAGTTACAAGGGAAGGTATTAGCCTAGTATTCCAAAATTTGGAGCCTGTGAGTTATAGGGGAGTAGGTTCCGCCTTGAGCGGTGACACTGGCATGCCCAGGATGCAACGAGATGCGTGATTGACCACAGCCCTGCACCTTCCTCTATAGGTGACCCGAGATTGTCACGGGCGAGCCGAGCTACGAGACAGCTCATAGGCCCTAACTATGTTACTGTTAACTTAGACCTGGACGAGGAAGGATGTATGATTGAGTGATTGAAGATTTTTGCAGGATTTCCTTTTGTGCTGTAGTTAAGCTTCAAAGATGAAACAATAGACCTCTGCATTACTTGAGTAGCCGATGACCTTTTGAAGAGGTATATATGATGAAAGAGGCTGTACAGGTAAGACTGATGGAGGACCTAGCGAGGGTCGCCTCACAGCCTAATGAAGTGACAAAGGACATCAGCCACAAGTCAGCGTAAATGTAGACAGTGCAGTGTCACCCTGCAGGTCTTCAAGGCAGTCCCGACGAAGTGAGGGAGTCAGCAAGTCGGTGACCAGTGACATTTGCGCAAGAAGTGCCAGTGTGCAAATGGCCATTCCAGAGTTAAAGGTAAAACAAGTTAAAAGGTAAAAGTGTTAACTGAAACTGTAAAGTGAAGTGACAGGAAACATTACTCAATGATGCGGGAGGACATTGATTAATGTAATAGTTTTGTCGAGCTGAGAAACTATTTGTCAGCAGACATTGTTACTGTTAAATATTAGCCGACAAGTATTGACTGGTTATGTGCCTCTCGGCTCTAGTTTAGCTATTACTGTCAAGTTGGCAAGTACACACACGACCCTTTGCAACAGCCTACCTCTAAAAAATAGTTTGGGAAGGTCCCTGGGAATACGACCTGTGACATCTACGAGGAAGCCCAGTAGTGGAGGGCTCAGCTGTGAGGAAGCTCGAATGTGAAGCCAATGAATACCCACCGAGGCTACCTGAAATTGTAGTGGTTTGAAGGGTGCACCCAATACCGGAGGACAACTGGCGAGGGAGTAACGTCATCGGAGACAGCAGCTGAAGCAGAGCAGAGACGCGGCCAGGAGAAGCTCTTTGCCTCGGGTGTTAAGTCAGCTGTTAATTAATCATTTACACTTCCTAGTCGATGACGTTCGCTCAATGGCTTACAAACTCACTTGTTCAGGGCCATGACGTTCACTCCATCATAGAATTAAAAAATTGTTAAAACTCCATTTATTGTCCGATTATTATGGGATTTATTTTAAAACGTGCACCCACGTTTTCCAATTCTCTGAATACCCCACGAGCCATCTTCCTGCCGCGTGGGTAGCCACCCAAGCAGTAATCTCTGTATATTAGTGACCATACTCATGACAGCAGTGCTGTACCTGTGTCTAAACGTGTGCAGTTTCCTGTTTTCCTCAGTTGTTTTTACTGCCTTCATAAACGCCAAATTTACTCTATGGTGGATAGATAAAGAAAAGAGCAAATTCACCTTGAAATAAGATTGGAAAAAACATTATGGAAAAGCTAGTGTTTGCAAGAAGTGTGAACTCTTGAAACTATCACCAAAAAATTCAGCCTGTAGTTGCTGAATTTTCAGGCAGTGATCTTGACATTGCAGAAAGTGAGTGATCCGTTTCCTTGCGGTTACCTTGCAATGATTTCGGAGCTGAACGTCTGTGGCCCGGTCCCTCGATCTGGCCTCCTCGTTGCTAGACTGGTCAACCAGGCTGTTTGACGCGGCTGTTCGAAGCCTGATATTTGAATATCAGCCTGGTTGATCAGTTATTCTTTCTTGGTGCTTATCAAATTCTCTTGAACACGGCGAGGGGTCGGCTAGTTATGCCCCTTATGCGTAGAGGATGCATGTCGAACAGTCTCAGGCCTCTGATGTTCATAGTTCTCCGAGTACCTATTGCACCTCTGTTTCTCAACTGTGGTATTCTGCCATGCCTTCTGGTCTCATGTGGTTTTGTTTGTGTGTGCAGGTTTGGGATCAGCCCCACTAATATTGTAATCATGTAAATTGTGACGTGTTGATAGTTAAATGTCAAACTTGAACAGCAGGTGAGGATGAGATACAAAATGAATGTTGTTGTTGATGTGGCTATCGATACAGCCCCACGCGCAGGTGCTTCATTTACCACTAGAACCCCACGTAACAGTTCTAGTGAAGCCTGGTCTACTGACAGCACTGCACCATTTCTACAGTTTTTTACTGGACCACCAGGCTTGACTGTCCCAGCACCAACAACTCCTCAGGGATTTATTGATATTTATTATGTAAGATTTAGAAATATTTGGCATTTGAAACAAATTTGAATGCACGACAACGCCTGTTCAGTGCTCCTAATCAAACAAAGAATGAGCGAGAAGACCTGAATGTAAAAGAGCTTGCCAGATATTTGCGACTGACAGAGTTGATGGAAAGTGTGAGGGGTGCCAATAATGTCACAGTACTGGTAAAATGTGGCGTGTAGTAGCTTTGTTTTTGTAGAACTTCTAAGTGATATTTAACGATTGATAAGTATTTTCATACTCGGAATAATAATGCCATTCCCGAAAACAATACTCATTAAAGTTAGAACAATAATGGTATATCTAACATGTTCAAAACATACTATATACCTTAGAAACATATGTGTGGATGACGGCACAAGGACATTGTGGGAACGCCAATCTTCAAAAGATTTTAATCCAAATAAACCAGTTGCGTATGAAGTAAGGCTGTACATGCTAGATGAATCATAGACTGGTTACATCTTTGATTTTGAAGTATATGCAGGAATTAGGAAGACGACAATTCATAGGGCATGAGTTTGATGGCACCACAGAGGAGCAATGGTTACCATTTTATATATGGATAGCTGTCCTCATAGCAAGTCCATTCCATCCAGAAGTCGATCCCAGAGATGTATTCATCAATTTTAACATGTTGTTCATTCAAAATAGGCATTTTCTTTAATATAAATAAATTGCCTTATGTATTAGCAAACTGTGCATATTTAGGCATTGGTTAGGTGTTTAGGTTCTGTTGGCGATTATTTGTATTTGTACTACGTTGGTGAAGCATTTGTTTACCCGGAACACTTTGCGTAATAGTGGCTTCATAGATTGTGTAATTCCCGTTGCTACAATTTGTACATTACTACTACTTTCTTCTTTGAACACATATTCTTTTGAATAAAATTGATTGTATTGCATCTGCCGCTTTGTGGTTCGAACAAGAACCATCAGTGAAGCACTTGTTCAAGAAGTGTTCAAATGCCATCAGGTGAATCATGTAATAACTGTTTTTCATTCATAAACGGAATTTGGCTGGTGCATGGAATAGATTTTGGCTTTTGTTAATGAGGACTGGCTGCTTTGTTGGGTCTCTTGTAATAACATTAAATTCCGATGTCTGTAGCACAGCTCTAACTTAATCAAAACACACTGCAGTTTATATATTTTTAATTTAATTATACATTTTAATTTAATTATTATGCATCCCATTTCCGTCCCATGGGCGATGGAGGCACATAACTGGTCCAGGAACTGAACCCTATAGCTTGTTAAGCTAAGCAAGTGACGCTCTTGTGAAGCTAGTTACACAATTGTTAATATTACATACACGTTCATATTGCTACGTGACAAGGTACTGCGGTAATAAGTTGGATGCTAGTGGATATAGAGAACTGGTTTTGGCAGCGATGGGGTAGTGTCGTCCCGATTAGACCCCCCCCCTACCAGGCCACGGAGTGTAAAAGTTTTGGATATGTTAGGTTGGGGCACTAAAGTCTTTGAAAATGTATAAAGTTATTACGAAACGCGTTCAAGTGTCGTGTCAGACTAGAAATAATAATGAATTTTGGAGAATTGATTTTTCAATCACCATCGACAGTGAAAAGATGCATAAGAAATATTGAGAATTCGTGTTAGAATTATTAATCTTACTTTTTTGGTCATATTTAATAATATGTATTTATGTATGTATGTATTTATGTATGTATGTATTTATGTATGTATGTATTTATGTATGTATATTTATGTATGTATTTATGTATGTATTTATGTATGTGTATTTATTTATTTATTTAAATACAATGATTTTATTTTTTCGGGGGGGGAGGGGGTTAGGGGCATTTGGGATCCCATTGTTATGGGATCCCTGGATTTGAAAGTTCTCGTAATCGATCTAATCATTTTTTCTGCCTGACGCAATATTTACTTGGTTATGCTCCCTGAACATTAGGTCGTCAGACATCATTATCCCCAAATCCTTTACATGCTGTTTTCCTGCTATGGGCACATTTGTGTTTTGTACCCTGTATTATGTTTAAGTTCCTAATTTTTACCGTACCCGAGTACCTGGAATTTATCACTGTTAAACATCATGTTATTTTCCGTTGTCCAGTCGAAAACTTTTATTATTATCTGCTTGAAGTTTTTCATTGTCTTCAGTAGAGGTAATTTTCATACCGATTGTTGTCATCTGCAAAGGACGATACGAAGCTGTGACTTGTATTTTGTCTATCTGATGAGAATAAAGAAAAGCAGTGATGCAAGGACTGTACCCTGAGGTACAGAGCTTTTTACTGCACTTGGACTCTGGTTTATATGATTGTTACCCATTGTGCCCTGTTTGACAGAAAACTGAGTATCCAGCGTCCTACTTTTCCAGTTATTCCCATTGACCTCATTTTGTGTTATCGCTCCCTGCCACATTTTTCTAATGCCTTTGCAAAGTCCGTGTATACCACATCAAATTTTTTTTTTCTTATAATGTTTCAGTGATTTTGTCGTAGTGGTAAAGTAGCTGTGGGAGGCACGATCTTCCCGCTCGAAATCCATGTTGGCCTGGGTTGTGAAGGTCATTGGTCTCCATAAAATTGGTGACCTGACTCTCAAATACTTTTATGTGAGACGTTAGTGAAACTGGTCTCTAATTCTTTGCCAAAGCTTTGCTCCTTCCCTTGTGTAGAGGGGCTATGTTTGCTACTATAAGTGGATCTGGTATCTCCCCGTGTCCAAACTCATCCTCCACATTATATTGAGTGCCTGTGCTACCAGCACCTTGCATTTCTTTATAAATATTGAATTCCATGAATCTGGAGCCGAGTGCATGGAAATGTTTTCAAATTTTCTTTCAAAATCTAGTATGCTCGTGTTGATATCAGTTATATTTACAGGGGTTTGGATATCATGCATAAAGAAATTGTCTGGGTCTTCCACTTTCATGTTTATTGGAGTGCTAAACATGTCCTTCTTTTTCTTATGATTTCACTAATTTCTTTGTCATCCTCCGTGTATGAACCTTCACTCGTACGAATAGGTCCAATACTGGCAGTGGGTTTTGCTTTAGATTTTGCATATGTGAAGAAGCATTTTGGATTTTTATTTCCTGAATTGCTTTCTGTTCTAACTGCCTTTCTTCAGTCTGAGTTTCAAATTCCGCTTGATTTCTTTAATCTCCCGTGGAGGTCCCGTGGTGTTACTCCTGTTCAAGCCGAATGAAATCTATTCTTACATATATAACATTCAATTCCCGCTGCCTTCGACTTTAAGGCGTTATTACAGTGGCTGCAAATTTGTTTTACTCCCATTTTGCCTTGTTTTGGTGTATATATATGTATTTACAATATTATATATGTTCTACTGTGTGGGCAGATACTTACCTCATGGATGAGGGTGAGGGTCCCAAGGGAAGTACAGTTGACGCGTTGTTGTTCCAGGTCGTGGGTTGGATGCCGTCAGTTGCTGGTTACTTGTTATAACATTGATATATTAGTTTGCCTGTATTACCATAAGGGATTTTCGGCTTTATTTCCGACTTGCAATGATATTCACTTTCTTACTAATTCCTAGATCGACATTACCCTTTTACACTTTTTGGAAACAAATTACTAGTAAGCACGCCCACACGGGACGTGGGTGTATGGGATGGCCCACATTTACATTACAAGACTTATTTTGTGTATAATTTGCTCATTTGATATTATGGTATATTACCTTAATTTTTACAATTGAATAGGCATCCATCAGTCTCAGGAGACTATGGAGATGCGCTCTGGTTGTCGGTCTTGAGTGGCCTCACCAGGGCGCAAAGCCAGGGTAGCTTGATTCGGGGGAGAAGACAATTGACACTGTTACATAGTTTAGCATTGGACAACTATGACTTTTTTGTTTCAATAAGGAGGGATGCGATTTTTTTTGTTGGTTTTTAAACGTCTAGGCAACATTTGTGTTACGGCCACTATGGGTCGCAACCGGGTTCTTTGCTAGAGGAACCAAAGTAGTAGTATCCGACCTACATCCTTGACCCGCATCACTAAAGCTTTTACCCTTTCTACGGTTCTAAAACGCCTTTTCCTTGAGCACTTTTCTTCTCACTCCCACTCCATTTCCATCTTCACCGATGGGTCTAAGTCAGCAGACGGTGTAGGCTACTCTGTTGTTTTTCCTGATTGCACTTACGTGTCGCTTAGCTCTGGAGACTAGCATCTTCACAGCGGAACGTTATGCTATTCTCTATGCTATTCGTCTCCTGCTTTTTCGTTGTCAATCTTCCTTTGTAGTTGTTGTTGACTCTCTTAGTGCCCTCAATGCTCTCCAGTCCTTGAATCCGGTTCATCCAGTGGTTGCTCAGATCCAGCATTGGCTGTTTCTTGTTCACAGTAAATTTAAGTCGGTTGAGTTTTGTTGGGTTTCCAGCCATATTGGTGTCTCTTTAAATGAGCATGCGGATATTGCCGCCAGGGAAGCTGTCTGCTCTTGTCCCATCTCTCGTAAAGGTATTCCTTGCTGACTTTTACCCGGTTATCCATTCCTCCATCCTTACCCGTTGGCAGGCTTATTGGTCGTCTGTTACTGGTAACAAACTGCGCACTATTAAGAGTTGTGTGTCCTCGTGGCCGTCCTCCAATCACTGTAACCGGTGATGGGAAACGGCTCTGGCAAGGTTGCGTATTGGCCATACTCGCTTAACGCCTGGTCACTTGATGGAGCGCCGCCCTGCTCCTTATTGTCCTAATTGCATTGTCCCTCTTATGGTCGTGCATATCCTTGTTGAATGTCCTAACTTCCGGGATGAGCGTGTCTTGTTTTCCGACTGTCCCCCATGGTCTCTTTTCCCTCAATAGTATTCTTGGTGACTCGGAAACTTTTGATATCGTTCGCCTTATGCGTTTCGGTTCCCGTATTGGCATCCTTGGTGATATTTAGCGCCCTCTGATTATCCCACACATTTGATGGAGCTACATAGCCTTCCCGGTTTGGCGGCCTCTTTTGATAATTATTTACTTATTTAGGAGTATTGACTGGGGTCAAGCTGGGCGTGGCTTGCTTCCTCCTTAACCCTTCCTTGAAAATCTGGCGATGGACGGCAATGTTTCTTAAACATAGATGAAATTGAAGTTATCTTGAATAATTTGGCCAGAGGCAGTTTAGTCAGCAAAAATAATGTATTTTGAAATGTCATTCCATAGATAATACAATTAATTATATGCAAACCAGTAACAGGACTCTGTAAATTACCATTAACATCCCATTTAAGTCAGCCCTCATGAAAATATTTTTAGAGGGCTCACATTCATTATGTATCGCTCATAATTGCAAAATTAATAGAATTCACAGTAAGATAAGATCTTGGTGCATGGCTTGTAAACTGTGCCAGCATCTCCTGGGCTGGCATCTCTACCAGAGAGCAAATTACTCTCAAATATCTCTAGAGAAAATATGAGCTTGGGGTAGCTTGGAGTAGTTGAACCCCATGCACAGATACCGTATGTAAGATTGGGATATATTAACTCGCAGTTTGAGAGACGAGGAGAGCAGAGTTTGGAACATATCTGATTTTAAAGTGTCAACAGTTTTTGCGAGTTTTTTGGTAACGTGTTGTATGTGGGTGCTGAAGTTCTCTTGTCAATGAATATGCCAAGGAACTTTCCATCATTTTTATTGCTGATATTATCTATCATTCAAGCACTCCACTTATACAATTATGTGTCCACCATGAACCTCTGTTCAGCTCCTAGAAACTCAACACCAATACACATCTCTAGGTATTCCAAAATATCAGGAAAGGCACTTCTGCAGTTCTCCCAATCTGTTGCCTACGAAAGTCCTAATCCAACATCAGTGATGCTTTGCCACTGATTCCACACACACACACACATTTAGCTCCTCGATACTGCTTGAAGTCAACACCTCCCTATAGAGTTATGCTTTACCACAGAGTTCAGCATACACGTCTTCTCCAGCCTCGGAGTTCCTCCATGAACCTTTTCTCTAACCACGAAGTTTTTCCACAAACTCCTTCCCAAACAACCCTGGAGGAACTTCGAGGCTGGAGAAAAGTATGATGTACTCTGTTGTAGAGCACACCACCATAGTGAGATCTTGACTTCAAGCAGTGTAGAGGAGCTACATGTGTCTGTGGAATCAGTGGTGAAGCGTCACTGATGTTGGATTAGGACTAAGTTGTGCAGCAAAATAGGGAGCTCTGTCGTACTCATACTTTGGCTCATCATCCTCACGCTATGGTCTATCGCCATCACACGTCAGTCTGTCATCATAAATCACTCTCCCGTCTTCGACTATCCCTTCTTTCGTCTCCTCAATCATCTATACCTTCATTATGACTTCCATCGAACCTTCGACTTTCTTCTACCCCTCCAAGCTTGCATTATCATCTTCCTCTTCTGTTTCGATCACAGCTCCAATTCTTATCTATATGTTGCCATATGAAGTAGGTCTTTTCTATGTCCTCATACAAGCCATGAGAGCGACCATGTTTCAGGGGGATGGCGTCCTCGCCTTGTGCGAGCCGCGGCGGGGGGGCCCCCCGGTCTCGTGCGAGCCGCGGCGGGGGGCCCCCCCGGCCTCGTGCGAGCCGCGGCGGGGGCCCCCCCCGGCGTCGTGCGAGCCGCGGCGGGGGCCCCCCCCCCCGGCGTCGTGCGAGCCGCGGCGGGGGCCCCCCCCGGCGTCGTGCGAGCCGCGGCGGGGGGGGCCCCCCCCGGCCTTGTGCGAGCCGCGGCGGGAGGGGGGCCCCCCGGCCTCGTGCGAGCCGCGGCGGGGGGGCCCCCCGGCCTCGTGCGAGCCGCGGCGGGGGGGGGGGGCCCCGGCCTCGTGCGAGCTGCGGCGGGGGACCCCCCGGCCTCGTGCGAGCCGCGGCGGGGGGCCCCCCCGGCCTCGTCCGAGCCGCGGCGGGGGGGGGCCCCCGGCCTAGTGCGAGCTGCGGCGGGGGGCCCCCCGGCCTCGTGCGAGCCGCGGCGGGGGGCCCCCACGTTGTGATGAGGGAAGTAGACTTTGAATTCATTTGATATATCCAGTCATGGAGAATACTTTTTTTTTATCCTAAATGTTTCCCCAGACTGGTGTTATAATGATACTTGTTATGGAAAAATAATATTCAGGTAATGTGGCAAATGTTCCCTTTTCTCTGACAAGCCATTAAACCCATTTTCTTTTTAATGATTCTTTTTGAGAAATTAGTGGTTAGTAGGGTTAGTATTTTCCTGACATAACTGCATTTGCTTGGTTTAATGTGTGTGAGTATTTAGTGCCGGAATTTCCGACATAATTCCGGGGGGGGGGGGGGGAGAAACATGGATCGGAGTTCACTGTTTAATACTGGTGGACCCTTTATTGCTTTTTCCTTCAGAATTATAATATTGTTTGTTTTAATTTGCACTGATGTGCAAAAGTTCTTTCAGGACGATAGTGTGGGGAGTCTCTGGGCGACTTCATTTCCTACTAGCTACAAGGGAAATTGTTTTTTTTTAAGGTTTTGGGACGAGTTGTACTTCACCTCACTTTCACTATTCTCAAGATACCCTGGCTGTTTAAATAGACAGACTATACCGCCTAGAGGCCATTCTTAACATGGAATGTCACTGTCAATCAGAACATCGCCAAGTTTTTTTTTAGTGTTGGGTTTGTTTGCTGATGCTCCCTTAGGGATGCCACCATAGTGAAACTCCCATAGTGATACTCCCTCAGAGCAGTTAGGTATGCTAGAGTCCAAACATCATTCCACCGACTTATTACTCATGACAGATGTTTGTAGTTCTTAATCAAGTCACTCTGACATACGAAGGATTTTCTGGTCCCTTGTATTTGAGGAACGCTAGATGGTTTCGAAGTCCTCTATGCATCAGATTAGAGAGACTTGATGATTCTGGCTCACGTTGTGAAAGATCGGAGAGGTTGGTTAGTGGTCTGTTATTGACCCGAGATTCAGTTTCGGGGACAATGGTGTGAAGCTCCTGAGATCAATCTTAGTGGTGAAGGATTTTCCTTAGACAGCGTTTGACTGTTCCCACCATCCCCTCGTAGAAGCCTCCATGCCATGGTCTCTGGGGGGGGGGGGGGTATGAACTTCCTATGGCACAACTGTTGATTCAGGGCAGTGCATACCACTGGGTGTTTCCAGACTTCAGTCAGACATGCTTTCCTGCCACGAAGTTGGACCCATTGTCTGAGATCATAAAGTTGGGATATGATCGACGGGGAACAAACAGGAGGAAAGCCTGTATGAATGATTTGGCACTCATGTCGGAGGAGTCTACAGAGTAATAGGGATGTCATTTTGGAGATAAATGTAGCCTCTGCGATTAGATTATTGAGGCAGTTAAGATAATGAATTAATGTATGTTATGAAATGTAATGAACAATGTATGTTAATGTATAATAAGAGCACCATATGTTCTAATCTTAGAGTATAATGTTATTCCAGAATGTATTGCTTTGCCTAAGAAAGAATTCACAATAGGGTGATTGTAACGTAGATTAGCAATTATTCCCCTGCAAAAAAGTAAAGTGTGTGCGCGATAGGAAAGCTGAGAGCAATATATGGTTGTATAATCAGAGAATTAACTACAGAAAACACGTGTATATTGTGATGGATCAGTAGCTAGGGATCACTAGCAAAAACTGCCACTACCCTGTGCACCAAACTCAGTGTTAATTCAATGAGAGCAGCTGCATTAGATTCAATATCCACAGCGACTACAATGATTAGAAAAAGGGGTACTAGTGAACACTAAACATCTATATCCACCAAGATAATTTTATTAAAACTAAAGACTAAAACCAGTGCAGTGAAAGATAAGCAGAAAAGAAATGTGAAAAAGGAGGAAACCACACCTCCATTTAAAACTTTGACCCAAATATCATAGTAACAAGGTTATTGCAAATAACCGAACTCGATTACGGGGCTCACTATAGCCTGTGCTGCATGGACATTTTGTTCTGAGTAGCTAAATCTAAAACAGCAACAGCAGTTAGGGAGGGAAAGGCAGGATGCATTTGAACCTAACTTTTTTCTCACAAGATTCATGCTATTATTGACTGCGTAATTGAGGAATATCATTATATACTAATTTATATTAATAATACGTATATTAATTTCATTTAGCAGTTCCAAAGTTATATATAGCAATATAAATATATCAGCCACACTCCTACTAACATATGGAATATTCAGTAGCACAAAGCTTTTAAAACCATGGTATCAATGTTTCCCTTTAAGTCTTTTACATCTTCGATTACATCAAGTTCCCAAATAGAAAAATATGTAGACAAATATTGTTCGGTTGGTATGGATATTACTTTAGAACCATTTATAATTAAATTACTATCATATAAACCCAAATTGTAAATGTTTATGCTATAATATTATGGATGGGATCTACTCAAGAAGGATATCCTGCGGCATCCCAATTGCAATTTATACTGCGAGACGTAGTTGAGGAGGATGAAAATTGTTCTTATGTTTGTGGAACTCTTCTCTAACATTGACCAAAGAAGCATCATGTTCTGTGAACATAATTTTAAGTGCCCCCATGATCCAGATTACTTAATAGTGCCTATCAAGGGATATAGATCCTACGCCAAAGATCCTTCCATATTTCTGATGATACAAACTTCCAAACAGGAACGAGAAGCTCTAAGAGATATGATTAGCAGACGGAATATCAATTCCATCGTCATGTAGCAAAGTTGATCAGGCTGCAGTGAAAAAGCTTATATCCGTAAAACAATATTTGAATCGCCATTATTATTTTAGGCATATGTTTAAAAATATACGTTGGGAATTAACCCGAGATGTGAGAGATTATGAAGTATGGTTGAAAAATAAAGAATGGCTTAACTACGTTAATCACACGATGATTCAACATAAACCCTATTGTTTACATGATAGATATCTTTCCGACTATCAAGATATAATTTATAGGGACCCCAACTATGAACTTAGATCTCGTTTTGGGGTACCAAATAATGTAATGAATGGTGGTGTAGTGGTTATATATTTCGCGTTTTCAGTGATGGTGATAAAAGTGTGATGATATATGTGTATTGACCTAGCAAACATTGACCGAATTTATCATTTAAATTTGTAGCATACCGAATTAATTGCTCGAATGGTGGTGAAAGAATATAGATAATTTATGTAGAAAAGGTAAACAGCGTACTTTTCATAACCCAAAATCCCCATCTCTTCATGGACCTCATTCAAACAGCAGAAAGGAAGAAATCTGCCGTTTTATTATAAAAGACGAAGGTTATCATCATCGCCATGTAAAAACACCAACCAAAATAGTTTACAGGCAAAGTGCGTCAATGAATTTGTGAATTCTTTTTTGGATACTACTAGAATGGGATATTGGACTGTGGCCTGCTTGCGTAGAGCAATATACACCAACCCTAACATTCCTCATTTTTTTAAACGCCAATTAATCAACAAAATTAAACAGAATCTAATGATTAGATCGTGGGAAAGAGCAGTGGCAGATGAAACTACTGAATTTTATTTCAAACGCCCTATAGACCACGAGATAGGGAACACTGGCCAATTGGATAGTGATCACAATACTAAATTTTGCATGTTTAGTGACGGCGACGACTTAAATGATATATTAAAAAAATATGTAGGGGCTTTTTGGTGTCTAAACAAAAATTCAGAAACTTCTAATCAGATGTAGTGAGTGAATTGAACATTTCCCTATTATATTCCCACAGGTTCTCCCATATGCCAGGTCAATATTTTTTTTTTTGAAGGCCTGAAAATGCTTTACAGAACAAGCATTTGCAAAAATATGTATTTACAAATCTTCATGACTAGAAATGAGGGGAAAGGACAGAAATTATTAATTACCTCTACTTATTTATGATGGGATGGTTCAACCAGAAAATAGTTGTTGTTAAGAAAATGTGTCAAGAATTGTAAAGTGTTGTTTCATGTATACTACAGTTTTGTTTAACAAACGGTGATCTCTACGTACCTGCCTACAAACGTATTTTTTTTTTGGGGGGAGGGGGCGGTGGTCGAACCGATTAATAATTTAATTCTCATTAACCAAAGCTGTTGAATAACGATGATGTTATTTCCTATAAAAAAAATTAGTATAAAAAAGGAAAATAATGAGATATTGAATATATTATTCCACAAATCAATTTATTTTATCTTACTCAAACCAAACTTTTGCTCAGTCTTGATTATTAAATAAAAACTTCAATGGAACCCAAATGAAATGGACAAACTGATAAATAAAATTGACCCTCCACCTCAAAAATAGAAGATACAAAACAAAGGATGATCATTTTATTTTTTTACAAATTTGACTAAGAATTTTTAAATAAATTGGCAGCATTATGTCGGCATTTCTTGGTACTTTTATTTCTTTTACAAATACAGCGGTGATTAACACAGGATAAAAGTTGGCAATGGCATACTAATGGTTCAGATATCTATTATCGCTAAGAAGTAAGTAGATTGTCTATGTACAATCTCGCATAGCCCAAGTAATTCTCATTAATTTCATTGGGCATTATTCTTATAATGGTTTATCAAAATCATTTCTAGACCAATATTGGTCAAATCGTCCAAATTTGGTGGCTACAGGATATAACACTTTCATTGTCGATTTCGGTAGTAATGCGCTACTGTACGCATTCCCGGTTTTTTTTGTCCTCTTTTGGTATTATTACATTAACGGCATCATATAGACTTATAGGGTTACATCTGATGTTGATGATTGTAACATTTTGGATGCATTAGTCCTCTGATGCTGGTGAACTTT